>JASAND010010695.1:0-34722 GCA_030248195.1 Trissonchulus latispiculum | reverse complement strand
ACGTACGTACAACGGCTTATCATCCCCAAACGAACGGGGCGTGTGAGCGTTTAAATGGGACTCTAAAAGGTCTTTTGCGCAAAGCTCTGTTGGCTTTTGAAAAGCAGTGGGACGAGCTGATCCCGTGGGTTCTTTTTGTTTATCGTTCCACTCCCCATGCCTCTACCGGGGAATCCCCATATTACATCCTGTTTGGGAGAGACCCTCGCCTGTATTCACAAAATTTTTTGTCCCGCCCGGACCCGCATGCCCAAAATTTTACCCCGTCGTACATGGATGATTTACAAGATAAGTTACGATATTCGCGTCAACTTCTGAAAGAACATATGCAGGAAGTTTTAGAAAAACGAAAAGTATCTTACGACGCGAAAGCCAATGTCATCGAGTACAAGGAGGGCGTGCTGGTCTGGAAGGACGTTTCGCAGGCTAACATCCCTCGGGGGGCTAGTCGTAAATATTTGCCCATGTTTACGGGTCCTTTCCGAGTGGTTAAAGTGGTTCCCCCGACTAATGTTGAAATTTTGTCTCTTAACCGGAGCGATGCTACCCCGGAGCTCATCAATGTTAACCGTCTGAAGCCTTTCCGTTCGTGATTGTACTTGTGGTCCGTTTTACTTTTGTCAAATTCTACTTAACTTTTCGTTTATATTTCCTCGAAGCAAATCTAAACATTGAGATTTTCTAAAAATGAATAAACTTATCTTATTCAAAGTTTCTAAATTCTGAATTCGTCCGGGGCTTAGTGCTCCGGACACGATTTGTGGCCATTCGCCATTCTTTTCAAACTCTGGTACTATTGCCCATATCATTTTATTTATTTTTTCATTTTATCTAACTTCTCTTTTTAACTTCCTGTTTTTACACCTTATCTTATCTTATCTTAACCTAGTAACTGATCTCTTTTTAGGTTTTGTCCATTGTATAACGTATTTTTGTATTTATATTTTAGTACGTGTTGTTTTGTTTGGCTTGTTTAGTTCAACGGTGCGCAATTTCCCTGGACTTGGTAGGTTCCCAAACATTTTTTCTTATTTTAGTAATATGCCGTTCGGTGCTGCTGTTTTCAGTAGAGCTCAGGCTCCTATGGACGAATTACAACTGCCTCAGGAGCCTGAAGTGGTAGAACAGACGCTTCCTCCGGAGGTCTGGTGGCGTATTAAATTGAGTAAATTTGATCCGACCTGGGACACCATGCCTTTTCCACCTACTATGGGGTACCGCGTCGTGGCAGGGGGGGCTCCAGTTATTCGTGAATCAAAATCTTTATTTAACATTGCTACAGAAAATTCTGAACTTTTTACACCTCCTGCCCCGGTTCCGCGTACTATTTCAGAAGCTAAAGAATCAGCTCGTATGCAAGAAGTGGCTGCCTTGTTTCATTATTTTCCGACCCCGGCTACTTTTGATCCGCCTCAACATTTAGCGGAACTGGGGGCACGCCCCATCACTATCACGGACCCCGGTCTAACTTCACCTCCGGGCTTGGTCACGCACACTGACGTTCGAAACATGAAATTTCAGTATATTGATCCTCTTTTTGTCAAGAAAGCTTATTACCGGGATATTGCCAAACATTTTCGTGGACAATATCCTGACCCTCCACCTCCGCGAGAAGATTAGAGCGGAGTTGTAAGTAAAGGTTTGTGAACTGTATGTGTATCTAACTATATTTGGGTTTTGTATTCTAGAATTTGTGTTTCACTGCACCCGAACTTTTAAGTTCACTGCTGTCCAATCACGATCTGTGTTTGCTCCGGTTCAAATTTACTGAGGTAGGTCATACTTTTGTGTTTTCTTAATTTTGGTGTATACGTATACTCCTTTCGATTAGTATGTCAGAAATTACCTCACCTGAATCACGTCCGTGTACGTATGATTTGTCGGAATTTTCTCCTCACTACATGTTTAGGACTCTTCGGGGTCAGGTCACGCGGGAAATTTCTCTTCCTCCTGTTTTAAACTTACATCTTCCTTTGCGCGGAAATGTACCATACTCTGGGGGGTGGGCTACTCCTAACATACTTAGGTATAGTAATATATTAGCAATGGTTCTTACACCCACCACATTTGAGAACGATTTAGCACAGGCACAATTTCTTCGTTTAGCAGCACGTTTTGGGTATTTTGTGTTACCTGCATATTTCTTACCTCCGGCGAGTCTCCGGGAACAGGGGGCTTCCAAGATTTTTCTACCTAGACCAAATTCGGCGGTTAGCCTTGTCAAAGATTCCTCTGAAATCTTTCTTCAGAAAATTGCTCCGGCTAGACTTTTAGAAAAGTTCTATGCTACTATGGGATCTCCTATGTCCCCGGTTCCCCCGCTAGTATCTGACAATTCGTCCTCCGAGGAGGAACCCATTTAGTGCTCCTTTGTTTACGTGTGTGTGCACCTTTGCAAATTTTTCAGTTCATTGTGTATTTAATATGTGTTTTTATTTCTAGAGCCCTTTCTGCCATTCCGGTACAGGTATATTCCAGTCCTGCTCAGTGTTCCTTTGTAGTGGTAGGTTGTAATTTTATTTATTCTCTTATTGATTTAGTAGTATGTCGGAACAGCCAACCTATCCTAGTCGGAGTTCGGCCAGACAGGGAAACCCGTGGGGGGCTTTTTCACCACGTTTTGTACCGCCTTCTGCGGCGGGACCGCCACCAAATTTTCGTTTTAGCCCAGAATTGCGTCCACATTCGTCCCTAAATGCTACCTCCCCCCCTCGCCCCTTTTCTTTGGCTTCAAATCCTTTCTTTCGCGATCCCCCTCCTTATTCGGCTTCGTCAACTTATGGTTCATCCTCCTCGGCGACGGGCTCTACAGTGCCGCCGTCGTCTGGCCGGGCTCCTTCTCATAGCGGGGTGCATGAATCTGCTGAGGGTGTAAGGTATATGTATCGGGATGCTCGGTCCCCGTACCCCTCTGTGTCAGGGAGAACCTCCCCTACGTTATCTGTGTCTTCGGATTTTCATCCATTTTGGTCGTCTAGGGAGGCTCAGGCACACGCACCGGGTGTTTCTATTTCTGTGTTTCCATCAGGACAGCCGAGCCCGCCAGAGCCTCGAGTTCCGGTATCTCCGGCGGCTCATGTTGCGGCTCCGACGGTGCCCGGGGTGTCCCAAAATTCGTGTTTGCTCACGCTATTTCAACTACCACCGGGGTATAAGTTAGTTCCAGCAGCTCCACGCTTTGCTCGTTCGGGAGTTTGTGCGCTCTGTGGGCAGCCTGCGGCACGTACGTATCATCGGGGGGATATTTTTATGTCTGCGCCGGCGGGGTTTTTGGACGAAACTTTCTCTGGGTTAAGTGTATCATGCCAATCATCAAATTCGCGGCTGTGGATTGAAACTGTTGTATCGGATATTTCATATTGGAATTGGGACCCGGTCGACCGGTGTTTGCGTCCGCAGGAACCCTTGTTTTAGGCATGTAAGAAGGATTCCTGTGGTCTATGTTTGTACGTACGTATGTTACTAATATAGTTTTTAGTGTATTCATTTCTTTCTATTTTTCTAACCTTGTTGTTTTTGTTTAGGTTCTTTCGGTGATTGCTGATACGGGCCCATCTGTCCCTCCCTGGTCCTTCTCTGTGGTATATGTTTATCGTGTAATGTAATTTTGTGGTCGGGAGGAGTGGTGTATATGTTTGATTTTTTGAATTAAAAAGTTGAGATTATTTCCTCGATTGAAATTGTGAGTTGTTTCAACTATGGAGGGTGAAAAAGGGGAGAATGTCGAGTCGTCGCCTCCTATGGAAGAGGCGCAGTCTGAATCGTCTGCGGATGAGCCGCAGCCCGGAACTTCCCAGCAGGCGGACCAGCCTGAATGCTCAGTCTGGGGTGACCCCGGAGTCAAACTTGTGATCAAATTACCAAAAACGGCTCAGTCCAGCCTGTCGAGGTCTCTGCGGTCGCGCTCTAGCGAGGCCAAGGACTCCTCGACTGGTTCGGACGGGGATCCCGTTTTGCGAAATGCAGCGGCAGCGGCACAGCGCTCTTCGGGCGAGAATCGGACTAATGCCTGTGCCCCCTTGTCCAACTCTGAGCTGGAGGAAAAGCTCCGCAAGGATTCGCCTCCCCGGTTGTACATCCCGGCCGCCATTGAATTTCAGGAAATCCTCAATTGGGAGGACACGCTCAAACGCTGGGTACGGGCTCCGAGTGGACTAGGTTCCACGATTCCAGCCGGGACAGTCAACATCATCACCTCCATGGTCCTTTTGTTTCGGGAGGCCCCTGTCATTTTCGATAGGGCTATGGATGCGGGGTTTATGACCCTCGCCTATGTCAAGTATCAGGGCTCTTTCCCTGATTCTGATTCCACTCAGACCCTGTCGGTCCTTCAGTTGGCGGTTCCCATCGATGCGCAGAAATTTTCATCTGAGATGGATCAGCTGTGTCATCATGCGCCGCACCATTCCAGGAATAGCGTAAATATGGCCATCTATATGATTCTGTTGCCTCGTCTGTATCTGGATGTCCCGTCGTGGACCATGATTCGGTATGCGTTACAGCCATTGCTGTACAATACGCCGTTTCCAATTTTTGCAGTAGGGGCCTTAGATACGGTGCGGACGCTGATGACCACGCTGAACATTGATACGCGCAATTCCATTGTTGACTTATCCCAGGTGGTGACCTATGTGGCTGAACGCCCGGTTTCTACACAGTTGAAGCAGCGATCGCCCAATCATGCGAAGGGGCCATTTCTCTGGTTTGCCCGGGGCGACCGGAGGAAGGGCGAGGCGGCTCGTCCGGTTCCGCCTCCAACTCCGGGTCGTATGGACAAGCCCTTCCGGTGGTTCCAAGAGAATATCCTGTGCTACCCTGACGAGAAGATTCGTCTGACACCACACAAGGCAAATGCGGTGACACCGTTGCAGGAGGAGTCGGTGCTTGACTGGGCCCTTGTGCGCATACGGGATACCTATATGACGGTCCACGTTTTGTCGTTGTTTCAGAAATTGACGAAGCAAGATTATTTGGAAATCCGGCTCAAGTGTGCCTATGCGCAGAAGGGTTCTCCAGCGGCTCTTTCCGATCTCACTCCTGTGCCGGGGGTTCCCAATTCAGTCATCTCGGATCCGCCGTTCAACACCACGCGGCGGGTTTTTCTGACGTATGAGGGTCAGAAGGGCAAGAGTAGAACTAAGCAGGTGTTTGCCTTTGTCCGGCCTGAGTCGGATGTGGAAAGCCCGTGTTTGCCTCCCTTGGAGCATCGGGCGGTCGATTTCTTCTCGTCGGTAGCGTCGCGCAGGAACCCTCCGGATTATTCCGCAAAACCGGAAAAGGTGCCCGGTGCAGCAAAACGTGCGGCTGAGGCCTTGGAAATCCGGCAGGACGAGCAGGCGATGGAACTGCAGGAACATGACGACCTGCTTCCTCTGGACCATGCTCCGGACCAGCGTAATTTAGTGGGCGGACCTGCTACTCCGACACCTTCGGAAGCGGGGTCCCAGTCGCCCGGGGAATTTTCCCCTTCAAATCGGCTAATTATCCATGAGGACCGGGATTCGGCAGGTGAGCAGCCAGTGTTTGGTGCCGCGTCGGTGGGTTCTGGGCGGCTTTCTCGTCAGAGAAACCGCTCCGTTCCCCCGCGTTCGGGTATCACCGTTCACATGGACGACCTGCCGGGTTCTTCTGCGGATATCCCGAAACCGCACGGTCCTCCGGAGCGTGGTCAGGCGGAACAGCGTTCTCAGCTCTTGCAGTATGTCCAGGCGAAAGTTGCTAGGTCGGCTAGTGCGGCTGCGGATGTACCGTATCCAGCAGGGTGGCGTACGGATTCTCCCGGGGTTCCCGAGCCGCCGGCGGCATCTACCGAGCCACCTGTTGCTCCATCGGTAGGGGAGCCTACTAAGTCTCCCTACAAGCTTCGCAAAACGGTGGTCCCTACGCCTGAAGGCGAGGTCTCGGTGGCACAGCCGGTGCCTCCGCCGGCGGGCGTCAGTCCGTCCAGTTCCCAGGAATCCTTGCGCCACCGTTCCAAAAGCGTGCCGCCTCCTGTCGTCTTTACATCATTTCCAGAAGGGGGCTATCAGATGGATCAGGGTCTGTCTCAGCCCGCGGTCGTTTTTCAGCATCAGGATTTGGGTGTTTTGGCCACTCATCCGTCAGTGCCTTTCGCGCCAACGGCGGCGCAGGCTCAGCAGGCCGCCGTTAGGGCCAAGCATCCACCACAATATCAGCAGATTTATTCCGATATCACGGCCGTTCTGAATTCGCCTTCGTCATCAACGGCAGTTATGTCTCCGGCCGTACAGCCACCGCTGACTCAGTTTCCGCCACCTTCTCAGGTAGGGTCTCCAATGTTGGGGGCTTCCTCTGTTCCCGTGGGAGGGGTACGGGGGCAGGCTCCACCTGCTCCAGCTTTTCCACTGGGGGCTACTCCTGTTTTTGACACGACCAAAAATGTCACGGGGGTGGAAGGTACTTGTCGCCGGTTGTTGGTTGATGCCTTTTTCTCCAGTTTACCGGAAATTCGTACAACGGCGCAGTTGGCTGTCTTGCCAAGTTTTGGGCTGTCACAGCAGTTGATTACACAAATTTTGGGTGTTCCCCCACATTGGAAGCCCTTAGCATTTGTGTATGCCCTGTTGGAGTGTGGGCCGTTCGATTTTGCCAATCTTTTTTATATCTTATATCCAGAACGCTTAGGAGCTGTTGCTGCTCAGCTGCCTCGGCCGGAGACACCAAGCAGAGGCGTATGTACTATGCCTGAGTTAGATCGAGGTCGCCTGTCAGATATCTCGGGCCTTTCGGATCTGCTTGTCCCAGGCTCAGCTTTGTCAGGAAGCACTCCGGCGTCTCTGAAGTCCACCATCGATATGGTGCGGGCCCACAGGTATATGCAGCCGGATATGGCTCTGAAGTATCCCCAGGTGGCTTACTTCAAGGGTCCCTCCTATGTTGGCTCCAACATGTGGAAACTTTTGGAGGACCCGGAAACCAAGGACCCCGATTCGGTTTACATCAAGTGGGGTGAGAAGAAGTTTGGGGCGTCGGAGTTCCTGTATGTCTATCGTATGCTGCGGGACTGGTACGGTCTCCCCGAGGCAGCTCGGGCGGCAGCTAGCATGGAATGTCCGTTCCAGGCAAAGTATGCTGCAGCTGACTTTGTCAAGGCCTGGGTGCCTGCTGGGTCCCATTTGCGGAAGATCTGGCAAGCTACGGAGGGCGAAGGGTACTTGACGCGTGCGCTATTCATGCTTGATATTATTCGGGCAAAAGCAGCGTCTAGCTACCACTTCCGTAAGTGGCTCAGAAGCACCGGCGTAGCCTATATTGCGGAAGCTGTTGCTAGCCGTGACCTGTACTGGACCTGTGGCATCGATGCGTCGGAGCTCAATCGTACTCCGGCCAATGGGCTCGGCGTTAGTTTAGTAATGCGGTGGGGTGGGATTAAATTTTGGCCCGTATCGGTTGGGGGGAGAATCTCTGTTGTGTTACTAACTTTGGGGGGATTTTGGGTTTTCTGGTTGTTCTAGAATAATTTAAGTACCTGATTGATATTTTATCTTCAAAATTGAGTTTATTCTTTTCGACGCTTCAGTTTCTTGTCTTTTGATAAAATTCCTACCTAAATTGTAGTTTGCTTTTTCGGTTTAAACTGCCCAGGTACTAGCTGAGTTTTTAACCTTTTACTAATTTTTACCTTTTTACCTTTCTTTTATAAAAACGATTTACATTTTATTAGGCAATAGTACTGGGGGCATTCCACCTTGTCGTATCCCGGCGGGTCCGTGGTTGCCCGTCGCCTGCGGTCGCCCTCAGGGAGGCCAAGGGTGGGCGGTCAACCCCGGACCGGCACTTTTGACTCCGTAGTTATATTTTCCGATTTTTCGCGATTGACACAGTCCGCGGTTGCTGACGGTCGGGCTCAGCCAGGCCAACGGTTGCCGTAGACTCGTGTCTCCCTCTCTCAAAATTAAGTCGTGCCTATTATATACTGTCTTGTTGGCCTGCGGGCCTGAATTTTTTGGTTGTTACGTAGGTTGTGCTTTTGCTTTGTTGTTGTTAGTTTTTGTTGTTCTTAACCTATAGTTATACTAGTTTCCCTTTCCCTCCCCCCCTGTCCCCACTTGACTGCGAGCGCTTCCTGCTGTATTTGTTACTGTAATTGGATGTTGTTTGTCCCTGGTCCCGGTATTTTACGGGTGGCCCATAGTTCTGGTTATTCTATCTGGTGTTCGGGTCTTTGTTGACGGTGATTTCGGTGATACGGTTCTGGGTCTGGACGGGTCGCTTGTGCCGAGGGGCACCGGCCCGTATCCCTGGCGGCAGGTCCCCCGACGCTGGTCTGGTGTGGTCCCCTGCCCATGGTTTCTTTGTCTGACCCTCTGTTGGTCTTGAACTTTGGAATCTGGCTTCCTGGAATTTGAACTTTAATAATAAGTCTATATTTTGTGATGATGTAAATGTTTACCGGTTATGTCCCCATAGCCTCGCTAGTCCCCCTTCCCCCTTGTCCCTTCTGAGCTAATTTTGTTCTGTTTTTGTTTGCTTTTACTGTTTCACTTATTCTTGCTTTCTACGATTTAGATTTAATCTTGGTGGGGGGAGTTCTTGGTCATTGTCGTGGGTTTCGTCCGGGGGTTAAATTTTCTTTAAATTTTCTTAAAACTCTTTCTCTCTTTCTTTATTTTCCTGAGACTTTCTGTATTTGGGGTGGGTGGTGCTCGCTAGCTCGGCTCTGCCGTTCTATACTATGTAGTATTTTATCTTGTTCTTTTCGGGTCTTTTCTATTTTTCTAACTGGTGTTTATTTCTCTGTTTTCTTTCTAACGTGGTGCGAGTTTACCTTGTCTAAAATTTTTCCTTGTATTCCATGACTGCCATTTGGTTGCCTTCTCTACCTTGCCATGTATCTTTTGTGCAGGTATTTTTGCAATATATATGCTTTATTTTGTATTCGCTTTAAAAACATGGCATTGTTTTGATTCTATTTTTGCGATTCGATGGGGTTTATTGTCCTCCGGAGTTGCTGGCAACAACTCCGGAGTTGTCATAGCTTATGTTAGGTTGTCCCGGCCCTTGAATTTCTGTTTCTATTTTCTTTCTTGAATACCCCGGAGCTGTTTTGTTACTTTCGTTTTGATTTTCCTCTCTAAAAATGTCAGCTTCTGTTAAAAATTTTATTCCGGCCATGGTCTTGGATTTTTCATTCTCCTCCGGAGGTTAAGTTCTGCTTTCGTTTACCGGTAAAAGTTCCTCCGGAGCTATTTTTTCTTCTTCTCCATGGTGTTTTCTGTCTAAAAACGTTGCTCCGGTGGCCGGTTGTGGCATCGGTTGTTTGTTTCGTGAGCTCCGGAGTACTTGTCTCTTTTGTTTCCTGCGTCCTCGTCGTGGCTCAAGGGTGTCCTAGCCTTTATCTTTTGTGTGTAGTCGGTGTAGTATGTGTTTATGTGTTGAGTACTGTCTTCCCGATATGTTTCGGAGTAGTTTTAGCGTGTCTCAGAGCACCCGTGTGTACTATGTTGGGGCCTGAGTAGTGTTCCCAAGTAGTCGACCTCGAGGGATACGCCAAAATTTTATGTTTTCCGGTGATTCCTAAAACGCGTTTTATCTTTACTAGTAGGTAGGGTACGTAGGTTAATTTGATTTTATTACTAACCCTTGAGCCCTTGACCGCGGCGAGGTCGCGCGTTTCAAAAGAGGGGGTATTCTGTGGATTATTTCAGTCAGTTTGAGTACCTTTTCCATCTGAAATTACAAAAGTGTACTGCTAACTTCACGATAAATTTATATTTCGTCATTTTCATTTGAATTTCTAAAATGTAATGCCAAATTCACGACCGGTCAAACTAAATTATTACTTCTGTGTACGGTCCAAGGCCGGACTAGCTAATTCTCACAATCATTCAAAATTCAAGCGCGCAGTCAGTTGGTTGTTATTCTCGGTACAGGTGGGCGGCTCCTTTTCTACACATTGGTCACGCCCCATTGATTTTCAGGAGTTTAGGCGCCATTTTTGTCCTCCTTTGTTTGGGCGGGGGCTTTTGTATTCAAGGTTTGTAAGTTGTTTGGTACAGTTTAAAGATTGTACTGGTGCTTTTGTTTTGCCTTAGTCCTTTCTTTTGAAATTTATAGTTGATCTTACTATTTTGCTTGTAATAGTTTGGTGTAGTTTCTGAATCGGAAAGTAAAACTCGCTTTTTATTAAAGTAAACTTGCATTTTTGATTAGGTCGTTCTCTCTTTGCTGTAGGCTAGGGTAATTAGGGCGGTAGGAATCTGACCTGCGCACACTCTGCCGAACTGCTGCAATCTTCTAAAATTCCAGGAATTCGCTTGTCGGGGGTCACGCTCTCAGAGTGTACTTTCCACAAGTTTATTTCTGTGATTTAAATTCGTTTGTTCAGAGATCGTATAGTCTAAATCTCTACAGTGATATGGCTTGATCTTCTCGATGTGAACCACATCCGGCTTGTCCTGTGTTCCAACTTTCTGGATTCGGAAGTTGACTTCCGACATCTTCTCCACTATCCGGTAAGGTCCTTCCCATTTTGGTCTCATCTTGGCACACATACCGGAAGGAGTTACTCCTGTAACTTTGCGCATCACCAGCATCCCGCGCTTGTAGTGGACCTCCTTGACCTTCTTGTCGAAATTTTACCTATTCTTCAGCGATGACGCTTCCAACGCTTCCACCATGGGCTTGAATTCCGGATCCTTGCGCAGCGCGCGTTTCCACTCGGCGGAGGTGAGCACATCATCACCAATGGCACAGATTTCCGGCGGGTACATGACTTCCGTCCCATCCATTTCCATTTCCGTTGGACGGTCATAGCCTGGAAGACGTGACAATGCGTCCGGAACGACATTGTCGCGACCTGGTCGATAATCCACAATGAAATCGAACTCCTAAGCTAACGAACTAACGAACTCCCTAACTAATGCCCTAAGAAAGGGACTTTCTTGCGGATGAAGACACATTTCTTCAGTTTGATCCGTAGTCCATTATCACGCAACTTCTGGAAGACGACCTTCAGCATTTTCAGATGCTCACTGAAGGATTGTGATGGAATCAGGACATCATCAATGTAGACAGGCAGTCCGGTCAAAACCTTTTCCATGATCCTCTGAAAGGTGGCTGGCGCATTGCACAGCCCAAAAGGCATGACGTTCATGTGGAACAGTCCCATATGAGACACGAACGCTGTCTTCTCCCGATGCTCAGGGTATACCTCGACCTGCCAATAACCAGCTGCTAAATCTATCGTTGAGAAGATTGCACTACCCTTGAGCTGGTCCATGATCTCGTCAATCTTTGGCAGTGGGTAGTTGTCCTTCTTGGTGATCTTATTCAGCCTGCGGTAGTCAATGACCAATCTGGTTGAACCATCTTTCTTTCCAACCAGAATGCAGGAAAAAGACCACGGACTTGTCGAGGGTTCGCATACCCCTTCCTTGAGCATGGAGTTTATGTGCTTCTCGACCTCAGCCTTCTGCTTCGGATTCATACGATAGGCACGGCTCTTCAGAGGTCCATCTTTGCCTGTGTCAATCAGATGCTGATCTATTTTGGTCCGACCAGGATTACCTGGCCGGGCCACTACGTCGTAGTATTCCAAGAGCATCTTCTTGAACTCCGCTTTGATGTCGTCCGAGCAATCCATCTTATCAGAATCTACATTGGCCTCAATATCCTCCAGTTTTTCTTGCTCCGTAGGGTCAGGACGTGGCTCCCGATCCTCAGCAGAGTGGAAATGTCCACCAGTGGCCGTCTCCGAAGGCATCTCCCGATCCTTATCCGCATCAGGATCAGTTGACTTATGGATCTCGGTTCTATGTTTGGGTTCCTGGACCGCATAAGTTACTGGCGATTTGGGCCGCTGAACCACGACTGAGTCAGCTTGTTCCATAGATAGTCGCAATGGTAAATCCAATGGATAGAACCCTGGAAACATCCTGTGTAACTTGCTTACACTTTCACCAACCTGTTCCGCCCATAGCGAATAGGTGGTCGGATGACCGAACCATCTATTGAGATTGTAATGGATGGTCTGCAATTCGACCCCTGCCTGCATTACGTAGGATGTTGGCCGTTCCGCCTCGCGAACCTGGACTGCTGGATAGGCCTCTCCCATTACCATTCCTTTCGGGAGGTCAACAATTTAGTCTCCTCCATTGTAGACACGAATGTAGGTGACCTTTGGCGTCACAGTCAGGACACCAGCCTGAGGAAACACTCCATATGTTTCAATAGCCTCCGGGTTCGCTTCAAACAGCATGAACTGGCTCTTCGGTACGGCTAAACCTCCTGCCAAATGTAGCATCACGACTGCTCCCTCAGGGCGTTGGGCTGGGCCCATCTGTCCCCTGGTTGTCGTTTGTGAGGGCCGAGGCACCATAACTTGCTGTTCCATTCCTTGGTTCGCTACTACGGGGGTGATGACACCCGCGGAGCTCCGTGATGGACTGGGCTGATGAGACGGTGAAGCCAAAGCCTGAGTCCCAACATCAAATGATGGGTCCCAGGACAGCCGATGCTGTGCTCCCGAATCCATGACCCAATTGTTCAGTGCCGCCGTTCCAAGCGAGAACTCGTGCTCCAAATCTATTCCGAGGTTCTGGAACACTGAATTGACCAGGTCGTCCAAAGGTGGCAATCCGGGCATCGCCGCAGCTCCCAGGGCTGTCATATCATCATCAGATTCTTGTGGAGCCTGCCCACGGTCCGGGGACGAACCCAAGTCCATGCGCTCCTCAAGACCGGTGACGGTCTGGTCCCCGGGACTCGACTCAGAACTCTGAGGAGAGTCCCTCTGTTCAAATCCAAGTTCCTTCCAGCACAATGTCCTGTTCATTTCGTCACTGAAGTTTCGAGTCTGAGCAGCTGAACCGTCAGAATGGTTGTCATCCAAAGAAACCAGGCTTGATGCTGCTGTCACAAAGGCCGAGTCCGATTACGGACCCATTCCAGATGATTCAGGCTCAGATAATGTGGTCAGAGAACAGGGGTTTGTTGGATCCAGACAAGGGGCACTGCTTTTCCGAGCAGTCCCCGATGCCCAGCCACTCTTTTTTCTTCTCAGATCCGCTGTCGTGGCAGAACTGGACCAGGGGCGCATCCTCTGCACCGGTTCCCGGTCGCTGAACGACCCAACATTCGCTCTCGATGTGGAGGGCAGACATCCCATGCAGTCCAAGGAGTCTCCACGATGTCCAGTCACCGAATAGGGTTGGTGACGTAGTTCCCGTTCTTTCAAGCGTAGGTTTGAGCGCTTTTGATCCATATTGAGTTGCACTCTCTTCTTTTTCTAAAAGGTCTTTTCGAAAATGACAATTAGTTACAACTCAAAAATATTCTTAGGTACCCCAGAAAAATACCAATGTATACGTATATAACAAATTGTACAGAATACAATAAATTGATATAAATTGTGGCAAATAAATACTATTTTTGGCCTGAAAAAGAAACAATTACCAAAATTAACCTAAAATGAAGGGGATTAGACAAGCAAAATCACCAAAACAAATAAAATTATCACAATAAGATTATTTGTTAATTAGGTACGAACTTTGGAAAAAATTCCTAACTCAAATCCCAAAAATAGCCTTAGACTAACTCACCCCAAAAATAAATGCTGTATTAGAGCCTAAATTGAGGGAGAACGAGGTATACGGTTATACACGTATACAAACAGTCAGACCCTAGAGAAAAAATTTTGGATTTTTGACCCTAGGGGGGGTTTTACCTACCTAAGAAAAGTTGGAAAAATTCGTGCGCTGAACGCGAAGAACTATGGGGGGAACCCCAACGAAACTAAGACAAAAATAAACAGAAATTTGAAAAACTTTACGAAGGGGTTCAGGCAAGAAATCCCTGAGCTTCTGGCAGCCTAATGTAGCGGGGCTAGTAAGTTTGCCTACGTACTAACACCGTTACCACACCCTGACGTAGCGGACGCGGAGACCGTGGCACAGATGGATAACTGACCGACTACAGGAGACGGTCGGGACAGCCTCGCCAGACAATATACGCAGGGGTAATTTCGATCCTAAGGACGAGATGACTCGCACTCTCACTCACTCAGAATTGAACTACCTACCTAACAGGAGCTCAGTGAAGACTAAACCTAACTAAATACACTTTAATAAGAACAGAACAACAAGTATTATCAGTAATAATAATAATAATAACAATATATTATAAAATATAGGGATGACCCTCAGACAAACACACAAACAAACAACAATTAACTTACAGTTACTGGAGCTGACGGGGGTCAGCCAACGTACCAAATGCTCTGGGGAGAGCTGGGGGAGACACAGAATATATACAGAAATTAAAGGGGGAGAAATAGCGTAGAAACACAAGCGCACGTAACGACAGAATAATACAAGAGAAGTGGGGAAGCGAGTGTTGGGTTGGACCCTCCCACGAGCGCCCCCAAGTGGAATTTTCCCCCAATCACGTAGCTCCCAAAGTCACGAGGGGGGGAACCCACCCAATCCCACGCATACACGTTGGGGGAGCTACGTGACTTGCAAACGTGTCCCAGCCCACGGTGATGTTGTTATATGAAGCCAAGCGGGTAGCTAGCCTAGCTACTAGCGCCAGCAACGGAAAGGTTGACCATGTGTCACCTTGATCCGTTACACCACCACCTTAAACAGAATACCAATGAAGTAGTGTGCGTCTACGGAAGTAGATGCCTTTTAGATTCAGTGAAAGTCCAGGAAATATTTCTCTCTAAATTCTAGTGTGTGTCTACGGAAGTAGATGCATTGAGTGCACTTTAGTTTAATGTCAAGTGTGCGTATACGGAAGAATCACCGATTTACAGATTACGTTTTAAAAATTTATATTCTAAATCCTATGTTTAGAGCTTCACCAATCACAGAAGGCTCAGAATCAAGCCAACCGATCAGCAGCGAGGTGATTTCGAAACAGCTCTTTAAACAGAAATGTTAAAATGGAACATAAATTAAATTTTTTGAAGTATTTAGAACATAGAAACTTCTTGTGAAAGAAAAATCCTCGGACAGACACATACTGTTTGATCCGAACTCTCACATGCCCTATGATTCTATTTTTAAAATACACAGAATACACAAGGCGCACTGCTTACTGTGATAATGGTGGACTCTCGTAGTTCTCGGGTTGGGTCCAAATAGAAAGATCTACGATAAAATAAGGTTGTGTTGTATTCTGGATAAGACGCAGTTACGAAACGAAGGTAGTCAAGAAGGGCTAAAGAATCGTCCGCATTCCTTATGTTGTGATAAACTGCCTGCAACCACCAAAATGTGCTGTACATGTATTTAAACAGATACGTACAGGGTGTTGTTTATTTTGCCAACACGTAGAGTAATGCTGTTGTGTAACCACATGAAAACAAAAGATACATCAGTCATCATTGTGCTTCGATCTGTATGAACAAAAGCCGACGTGCGTCATGTGTTTGCAATGTTTACACAAATGGGTGCTCTTACGCGCGCTGGTGTGTTTTAATATGCGCTGGCGAATCTCAATGTTTTCAATTGCAGCACTACTCCTTGCGGTGATGCTAGCTAAGTAAATGTGTTTGCGTCGATGGCACCAGCTCTTCTAACAGTGTGTTTTCATGCCGTCTCATGTGTTACAGCACTAATTGTGGTATCTTCCACTGAATTTTGAGTAAATGCCAAAAAGTTTTATTTAGTATTTGAATATTACTTTCTTACTGTAAATTGAAATCTGGAAACAGTAATGTTGGTATCAGTAGAATTGTTGAAACGTAGGAGGGGCTTGTAGTTCCTACCATTATTACTTTCCAGCCAGTTGTTCAGCTCATCATAGACATTTTCCAGCACAAAGAATTTCACGTATTCCAAATAAGGTGTCAACCATAACTTTGTTGTTGCCGGTCCCATACTTTAGCGAGTAGTATTGTCCAGCCGACGCACCATTCTTAGAAATTTTATTCTTTCTTTTTGATCATTGAAGTTTGGTGCATTATTGACAACAAAATAAGTTTGCATGCCATTTACCCAATAATACGTTTCTTCAACATTGCAGTAAATTCGTAGTGGAGAAGTGTCCAATATTAGTTGCTTTGGAGCAAAATAGATGCTGAACGAAGTTGCTCCGTAAACACTGATGGCAAGGTGTATTCCTGTGAAAAATAGAATAATCACGGCGCTTGCTGGGTGCAATACCACCTTTGTATACCTCTCCATTGCCGAGGACCATAGGTCACTTAGTCGTCTGTAAAAGTGTTCTTGACATGCACCAAGGCTTATCGTAAATCCAACATCTTTTGCCATCGCTTGTTTACGTGAGGCAAGACTTTCGCGTCTTGCGGTGTATACTAATAGACTGGTGAAAAACGTTATTTGATACACATACAAGAAAGCAATGGCTACAGTTGCATAAAGACTAAAAATGTAAACAGCGGGAAGTAAGCTTGTAATCGCGCCTGAAAATAATTATAATATTTCGAGAAAATAATAATACTAATAATTTCCACATTATGTCCATTCGGTATAGTTCACAGAGCAAACTGGATGTTTAAGGCTAACTTAACTGAATTGATGCCAGCAGAAATTTTTGTATGCATACATGTTTTGGTTACGAACTAATTTTCTCAAAGCTCCAAAGCCCCAACTTGGTTCAATTCCAGGCATGTCTTACTTAACTAGCATGACCCAAGAAACAAGACAAATTTTTAGTTTTCGATAGTCCAGTATAAAGAAAACCAGTAAATAAATAAATTTAAATCTAAATAAATTTGCTATGAAGTATGAATATGGTTTAAGGTAGTAGTACCACTACCGGGATTTCCTACGTAATTTTCGCATTGGATGAACCAATTTTGACAAAACTCGGCGAATCAAGTTTGGTTGGCAAGCTAACTTTGTGCAAAATCTTGGTGTCAGAGAGCGCGTAATTGGCTAGCTACCATTATGGCTTTGTGCATGCGCAAACAATCAAAAATTTATTCAAGCTTTATACATTTGACTCAACTACTTGAAAGAGCACCAAAAGCGCTTTAAAATGATGTGCATATCACTGCTGTACGTGGTTTCTATCAAAAGTTACAGATGCTTTTGTTTACTTTGATCGTTTGCACAAGCAATGTAAAGTAAGATCACTTTACACAAAAATTAAATCTATTGGGTTTTAGATTTGCATTGTGTTATGCGCATTATTTAACAAAAACCACTATGCAGCTGATTGTAGGCATGGCGAACTCCTAAAACCGAACGAAGCAAACAATTAAAAGTTGCAAATTCTTCGTTTCTGATTTCCTCGTCACTGCTTCAACCAAACTTGACGAAATTTTGCAGATGTGTATCTGCATACGCTCAGGCCGTTTTCTTTGTTTTTGGAAAAACGCAGTAGTAAGCAAGATATAGAATTTACAACATTTCAAAATAAGCTAAAAAATCGAAAATGCAGTTTTACGAAAAACTAAAAAAACTGCCTGAGCGGATGAATTAATGAAGCTTGTATGCACAATTTCAAACAGATTCATTGAGGATTGGAGGAGATATTTGAATTCAAAGCTTTAAATACATTTCCTCTTGTGTAGGCAGCAAGTCAGTCTCCGCAACGTAGTAGACTCGCTAATTTGATGCAGAACATTATAGAGAACAAAATGTGCCAAATTTCAAGCCGATTCATTAAGGTTTTAGTCCACAGTATCTGTTCAAAGTTCACCCCGGTACTGTTACTACCACCTTAAGCAATTTATCAAAGGATTAATTATTAAGGATTAGCTAGAACTATCCAATTCACTAAAAATTGTATAAAATGTTTACCAATCGCCAATGCAGCGACATCAGTTGCTATCGGCAGTTCGTCAGAAACTTTATAAGTTGTCAGCATGACTCCGCAAGTACGTAGTTGTGCTTGTTATAATCTCCCCTAAATTTACCGAGAGGCAGGAAATGCGTACACCTAAGTTAAAAGTTAGTTAATCTTCCCCCCCCCCTAAATTGAAAAAGCGATTTCCAACTTTACGGTTGGGACTTAAAAATGGAAAATTTTTTTGGGGGAGGTTTGGGGGGGAGTACAACCCTCCCCCCCAATTACACCTAAGTTACACGTACGGTTCCAAGGGGGGTGGTGGGTTTTTAAGGCTCGTACAGAGGCTGGGGGGCGGCAACACATTCCCCCCCCCGTTTAGATTCTGAACAGGATACTTTTACAGAGGCTGGGGGGGCGGCAACACATTCCCCCCCAAACTCCCCCGAAACCCAAACAGATGGGGCATGTTCACTATAAACCGAAACAGGGGCGAAAATTAAATTTCCGAAACAGGTTCGATTTTCAGAAAAATTTAGATTGTGAACAGGATATTTTAACAGAGGCTGGGGGGGGACGTCAACACATTGCCCCCCCAAACTCCCCCGAAACCCAAACAAATCGGGCATGTGCACTCCAAACCGAAACAAGTGTGAAAATTAGGGCGATATGTAAATTATCATAAAATTTAATTCGAAATCGCATATGAAAACTTTTCATAAAATTAAATAAATGAAATAGAGATGTATTTTTCCCAAAAAAATAAAATAGCTCTACATTAAGATATTTTTAGCTATACATTAAGATATTTTTCAATTTTTTAACAAAAAGTCAATTTTTCGCCGCCCCCCCCCCCATTTTTTACCGCTCCCCCAAATTGACTTTTTCAAACAGGTGTGGCGGCAACACATTCCCCCCAAACTCCCCCGAAACCCAAACAGATGGGGCATGTTCACTATAAACCGAAACAGGGGCGAAAATTAAATTTCCGAAACAGGTTCGATTTTCAGAAAAATTTAGATTGTGAACAGGATATATTAACAGGGGCTGGGGGGGGGGGCGGCAACACATTGCCCCCCCCCAAACTCCCCCGAAACCCAAACAAATCGGGCATGTGCACTCCAAACCGAAACAAGTGTGAAAATTACGGCGATATGTAAATTATCATAAAATTAAATTCGAAATCGCATATGAAAACTTTTCATAAAATTAAATAAATGAAATAGAGATGTATTTTTCCCAAAAAAAAAATAAAATAGCTCTACATTAAAGATATTTTTAGCTATACATTAAGATATTTTTCAATTTTTTTAACAAAAAGTCAATTTTTCGCCGCCCCCCCATTTTTTACCGCTCCCCCAAATTGACTTTTTCAAACAGGTGTGAAAATTAGGGCGATATGTAAATTATCATAAAATTAAATTCGAAATCGCATATGAAAACTTTTCATAAAATTAAATAAATGAAATAGAGATGTATTTTTCCATTTTTCCCAAAAAAAATAAAATAGCTCTACATTAAGATATTTTTAGCTATACATTAAGATATTTTTCAATTTTTTAACAAAAAGTCAATTTTTCGCCGCCCCCCCCATTTGTTTACCGCTCCCCCAAATTGACTTTTTCCCAAATCGACTATTCGACACCCCCCACCCCTTTCAGGAATCCAAACGCGGGGGATCACAATCCCAAACCGAAATAGACGAAGACGCAAAAGCGTACTAGGACCGCACCACAACTACCTTCAAAACCCACAGAAAGAGCGCTATTTGCAATAATTTTGAGCCAACACGTAGCTATGTATTTATACAATTATCACCGTTTCAAATGCAGTGACGTACTGTTATCAAATAAAAATCTCATCCCAGGTCTCAATACATAACTTAAGCCTTCAAATGATTCAGCAGACACGATAACTTGACATAAGCTATAGCGTAAACCATTTCTGCTGCGACATTCCTTTCCAGACATACCGTTTGACAATCCTTTTGCATGAAAACAATTGTGTCAAATCACGAAATCAAAAATCAAAAATAAACATATCTAATGCCTTCAAATTGTTGTGCAGATACGACGACTTACCTTAACCCGTACAGTAAAGAATCCCACCTCAATATTCTTTCCTGAACTATCACTCGACTTTTGTTTTACTTGTTTTAACAACAAGAAACAAATAAATTAAAAAATGAAAAACTAAAGAAAAACCAGCAGAAATAAAAAAAGAAGGATAGTAATCCATGAGAAACAAAAGAAACAACATGTTATAACAGACAAAAAACAACTGCAAAAGTAATTAACTAAGAATAAGTCAGAGTGACACATCAATAGGGTCTCTATTTTAACGAGTGCCACACCAATTAGCACCGCAAAAGCTGCGGTAGGGTAAGACAAAAATTTTGGGTGGCGGAGGTAAGGGGCGAAAACTTTGGGGATATCCCCAACCCAACCCAACCAGTCCTGGTGAAACTATGCTCACAGCATTCAAAATCGTTTCAAATTCCAAAAGCACTACCTAGAATTCGCTGATTTCTTATTGGTTGTATAATGTATTGGTTTTATTGGCTATTTCTTCAATAGTTGTAGTACCTTCGTTTTGAAATATTCTTCCAAACTATAGCCAGAAAGCCTATTCGAGAAAAGAGCAAGTGTCCAGAATTTCAACTCATAACTGTCAGAACTCGGAAACGACTTCTCGAGTCAAATGTTCCTAACGGCCATGAAACAGTAAAGGTGCATAGCAAAAGTAATAGAAATATGAATTACTACAAGTTAGCTATGCACAAGTATTGAATCATTCAACACTTCCATAAAAATATACCTTATCCCAAACCATATAGCGCATCTGAACTGCTTTGAATTGTGTCAAGATACCATGGTCACCATAAACAGGGCCATAAAATGCCGGAATTAACACATAGTGTTCCGTGAAAACCGATGTAACAGGATATCCAAACTTAACATTACTATTATTTTGGAGCTCTTTATCTTGCAAAATTCCCAAAACCATGAAGATGATTTTGTTAAAGTGAATGCAGCCAGACGACACATTTGCGCAGTACTCGTTGTAATTAATCTTAAGATTATTTATTGTAAAGTATATATTATTGCCAACGTGCCAATCAATGGTCTTGACCAGCAATTCCAGAGCCTTATTGTCAAAAGGACCGCCAGATTTGTTTGTCAAACTTATTTCACCGCCATAGTATTTCCCAGACTGGCCATCGGACCAAAATTGCTTGTATCGTTCATACTCAAGTAAGGACTGGCCATTGGTAGGCTGGAATAATACTTCCACATTATCGTCGACTTGGAAAAACACAGATCCAATAGACAAAACCGCAGTTGCTATCAGCGGTACCACAAGAAACAATAATGGCACTTTCGCTATCAAAAGGCCATAATGGTACCACAAATATAAAACTGCCTTTGCAACACAGTCTGATTGCATTGCTGCTGTCAGCTGAAGAGTCAAATGTATCAAAGAAGTTCAATGTGCACGGATTCGCTTGTGAGTAAAGATTTTAAAAATGAAGCTTATTAAGTTTAAATAAATGTACTTCAAAACGTGTCTAAGTCCGTTTAAGAACTGTCAAACGAACTAAGTTGAGATTTTAAAAATGTATTAACCGTAAACGCCTAACGGCCGGGTCTCCGTCCCACAAATTATCTCATTTATCAATAGTACATAATAGATAAGGATAAGGGTAAGAAACTCTTACGCTAGGATGTACAAATCATGTAAGGTATGCTCGGTTCATTAAGTCGGGGACCCCCCGCAACTTCCGGGAGGTCCCACTTTGCACTAAATATCATCAAGAGTACATAATAACTAAGAGTGTGACAAGCGCTACACTCTTAGTTATTAAGGCCGGGGACATCATCTGCACGATAACGGCTGACCCCCTACACAAATTAGACCCCAGTGACCCCTCCCACAAATGAGTACCTGGTACACATTTGAGTACCATCAATCGCCCTTATGTTTATGCGTTGAAACCAAAAACGTTCTATCAGCAACTGGCCACTTTCAAGCTTCAACACATAAACATACAAGCGAGTGATGGTACCCAAATGTGTACTAGGTACTCATTTGTGGGAGGGGTCACTGGGGTCTAATTTGTGTAGGGGGTCAGCCGTTATCGTGCACATGATGCCCCGGCCTAAATAACTAAGAGTGTGACGCTTGTCACACTCTTAGTTAGTTATTATGTACTCTTGATATCATATAAGCGTGTGTGTCTGCTCGCTGATTGGCACATTAGCCTAAGGCTTATGGTAGGTAATTTATTAAATATTTTAATTAATTAATTATAACTTTAATTAATTATAGCTTAATGCAATTTAAAAACTAATTCGACAACATTGTAGCATTTTTTCTGTTCTTTTCAATGATATAAAAATTGTTGCAGATTCCATTCCTTCGAGTTTTTGTAATATGCAGCAACTTTTATATCATTGAAAAGAGCAGAAAAGATGCCATAAAGTTGCCGAATTTCAAAGTCTATTAAACTAATTAAAGTTATAATTAATTTATATAATTAGCGGACATGACACGGTTTATAATAATTCGGTATAATACTGGTCCAAAATTTGCCTATGCCAGAAATCCCCAAACATCGAATTACAGTATCTGTTGGTGAAATGCGTAAGTTCAATTGTAGCGGGGCTAGTAGGTTTTCCTACGTACTAACACCGTTACCACACCCAGACGTAGCGGACGCGGAGACCGTGGCACAGATGGATAACGGACCGACTTCAAGAGACGGTCGGGACAGCCTCGCCAGATAAATACGCAGTGGCAGATCCGATCCTAAGGGAGAGATGACTCGCACTCTCACTCACTCAGAATTAGTCTACCTACCTAGCAGGAGCTCAGTGGAAATACAAACCCTAACTAAATACACTTTAATAAGGAAACAGTAACAACAAGTAATTATTATAATAACAAGATAATATAAAATAATGGGTCGAACCCTCACACACACAAACAAACAAACACACAACTTACAGTACAGGAGACAGGGTTGGCCAAGCCAACGTACCAAAGCTCTGGGGAGAGCTGGGGGAGAACACAAAATATAATACAATAAATGGGGGACTCGAATAAAGGAGAGAGCAGGTGTTCGCGTTGACAGAAATAACAATAATGAAGGGCGGAAGCGAGTGTTGGGCTGGACCCTCCCACGAGCGCCCCCTAGTGAGAATTTCCCCCCAACCACGTAGCTCCCAAGTCACGAGGGGGGGGAACCCACCCAATCCCAAACATACACGTTGGGGGAGCTACGTGACTTGCAAAGTTCTCCCAACCCAATGTGATGATGATATACAAAACCTGGCGGGTAGCTATGCTAGCTACAGCCGCCAGCAACGGAAAGGTTGACCGTGTGTCACCTTGATCCGTTACACAATCTTCAAAATCCTGTGATTTTGTCGCTTTTCCAACCGACTGGCTGTCGCTTGTATAACTCGCTCGGCGGAAAAATTTTTGTTTAGATGTTCAGGTCCAGGACCCTTATGCATATGACTTAAAAATTTGAAACTCGATTTTCCAAAAAAGTGCCACTTTTGTATCCAAAATGTCGACAAAGCAGAAATAGCTAAAAATAGCACACATCCTATTGATTAATTTGAGTTGAATCTAACTATCTTAGATTTTTATGGCTCCGACTTAAATCAGACTCGCAATTCAAGTATTTCCTTTATTTTAAACTTGCGCAAATTTTATAAACTTGCGCAAATTTTATTTTAGCAACAGAGTCATTGAACCCTGGAATGCACCTCCTAGTACTGTCGTGGGTAGCACAGATGTAGAAACTTAAAAAAAAGGATTGCCGATTGTGTAAACTTTGTTATCAAAGTATTCACGTGTTATGAACGTTAATTTTTCTACACTCATAATTGCCTAGTTTGTTGTGTAATTCGGATTGTCGTCATTTACCTGCTGCTTTAAGTTATATATATGTATTTCTAAGAATATTGTAGTTTTATGACTGATGATAGTCCGTCGTCAATGTTTTTTCGGAAGTAATCTTTTTCTTTCCTTCTTTCTTCTTTTCTTTAGTACAAAAAATGGTACTATTCGAAGAAACTGGGCTTTCAAATTTTTAAAGACTATATATGTCCGGTGAAAGCTGGCACCTAGGCTTAAGGTGGCGCTTGCATTATCAGGATTATTGATGTAAAATTTGGACAGATTTCTTAATTTTAATGAAGTCCCAACTGAACGTACTTTGGATGACGGGGCATTTTTTAACAAAATTTCGGCAACGGAGACCACGTGCTTGGCTAGCTATCGGTATGGCTTTAAACTTCGAAACTTCATTAAAGCTGCAAACGATAAAGTCGACTGCCCTAGGTGAAAGAGCATAAAAGGAGCGTTACAACGATGTGCATATCTCTTCTGTACGTGGTTGCAATAAAAAGTTACAGGCAGTTGAATATATGGCAAAGTTACGTTGACCATTCCTATAGCCAATGGCGAAGTAAATAATCGTTCGAAAATGGATTCCACAGGTTTCACGATGCTTTTGTGTTGGTTTTGCTTATTATTTTATGAAATACATTATGAAACTTATTAAAAGCATAATGTATGCGTAAACAGAAGCGACTAGTGCGAAATCATTTAAATTTATTTTCTCATAAATGCTTCAACCAAGCTTGCTCAAATTTTGCATGTACGTTTATTGGAGAGGTGCGCAGGGGCAATTTTTCAGTTTTTGTAACGTATATTCAGTGAGATGCTGATTTTCAAAATTTTTGAACATGGCTAAAATTTCAAAATTGCATGAATCGAGAAACCGAAAAGTAGCCCATGCATTGGGTATATTCATACACTTGTGCAAAAGTTGAGCTAATTTCATTTAGCCGTTAATGAATGACAATGTTTTGAAAATTTAAATTTATCTCTGTTGTGTAGGTCGCAAGCCAATCATTGGATTCTTCATATTCTATGAATCGCTAGTATTTTACACCAGCTACCAATGCTGAACGTTTGAAATGGATTAGTTGAACAATGAACTAGGAGAACCGTTCCCGGTAATGCAAGTGCCCCCTTAAGGTGGTGGTATCCTTCTCTGCAGTGCTTTTGTGGTGGTTATTTGAAATGCTATAACTTTTACAATTTTGGAGTTGGAAAGAGCTTTATACATCGTTTTAAAGCTTATAATCTGAAAATTCACATGAGTTTACGAAATTACCAAAAGTAGTACAGAACTAGCAAAGCTTTTTTGACATACTGACATACTGACAATACAGACCAAAGATTTTGAACATCGATTTCTCAAAACTGTAGAATCGGGCAAAATTTTTTCTGAATATGGGCCGAGGGACATTTTTTAATTTGGCTCAACAATACTCCAGAAAATTCGGCAAATGTGCAGTGACATGAAATTTCGCAACTTTGTATTCAGTTTTCTCGCAACTGGAGATGTTTCAGCTCAAATCAAGAAAGCGACCCTCCGCAATAGTGCGAATTTTCATCCAGCCAAAAATCACGCAAATCCATTGTGTAGTTTTTGAGAAATCGATGTTCAAAAGAAAATAGTCGTAGTTTTTGCCAAAATGATTTTTCGGCCAAATCTCTGGCTGAAAGCAACGAATCTCAGCTAATAGGCATTGATAGAATTGGTAATTAGACCGCGTATCCTTTGAGTATAAATAAACGATAATTGTCCGTGTGATTTGTCAGTAATTTTGAAAAAACTAATTTCCTCGAAAATGGCCTTTTTTGACCCCCAAAAGTCGTTTTTGTACTGCATTAAACACTACAGATAGCTTAAAGGTTGTAACAGCAAAAATGTTCGGTTTTGTACCCTATTTCCATCCATAACAACCAAAGTGATGTATCGACCATCTACTGAGGGTATAATGCCAAAAACCGAAAATTTCTCATGTTTTCACCTAAAAATGTGGGACTGGTCAAAGAATGTTAAAAAGCACCAAAATAGCATATTTGGAAAGTTTCATCTACTTTCATAAAGAATTGAAGCCTATGGGGTCAAATTTACACAAAAGGAAACCACCACCTTAATATCTAAGTGATGTTGTTATGCTGATCGTGAAACTATCGTGAAACGGGAAACGGTTTAAACATTTCTATATTTTCTGGTCAGACTTTAGGATATTCTTTAGTCATAGCTTACCGAAAATGTAAGGTGCATTATGACTAAATTTAATGTGTTTAGCTTTTTCAGCTAGCTATATTTAAAGGTACTCAATTTAACAAATCACCTGAGTTTGCTCGGTGAAAATTTGCTTGTGCTTTCTACTACAAATAAGTTAGGAAAAAGTTTGTTAGATATTTTTATGCTATCATTGAGCAAATACCGACATTATAGTTTTAGTTTAAACGACTATAACATAAAAATGCTTAAACAAATTAATAAATTAATAAAGTTAGCACCACAGAAAAAGTCGCAAAAACCTTAAAATTTTGCTTTTCAACAATAATTTACCGACTTATGAACTTTATAGTAAAGTAATAAGGACTTGCTAAAACGGATTGATTTTTGCAGTTTGTTTGCTTCCTTTCGTTTACATTTAAGTTTTCTATTTAAAAACAAATAATGGTAAATACTGTGTAAGTAATCGTTAATCATGTAATCATTCATAGCTACGCCAGTGGCAGTCGTGATCATTTTGACTCCCCCCATGCAGCGGCATTTTCCTGGAAATCCTGCAAGATGGTTTTTTCCCGTGGAGAAGCTGTTGCGAGCGCCCAGTATTAAGGGTAATTTCGACGCCGAGAAAGAGTTACATTACCGACACCTGGCTGCTGGCATGATTCAAGAAATTGGCCAAAAACTACAATTGTAAGTTCATAAATTTGTGGTTGAAGTAAGCCAGGGAACGGAAACGAGCAGGGATGCCAGGAACTAGGAAGGCGTTTTTGTGCATTGCAGTTGCGAAATCTTTTTGTTGCACAGAAGTACAATAAATTCATTTTTGATACTTTTAATTTAAAACACGAGATGGAGGAGATCGGGAGCAGGGGGGCGGGGGGTGGTGGTTGAGTCGGCGGGTGGGTCTTTCCCATTATCCCCCCCACAGCTCCAAAGAAGTACCGAAGAAGCACAATTTGACTGATTGAGTTGAAATTTGGTAGGGTTAGGTTTTCGGACCTGCTGATTTCAAAAATGCAAAAAATTTTAAATTTTTAAAAAATTTTTAAAAATTTAAAATTTTAGTTTGGTTAGGGGGGACCAAGACCAAGGGGAACCAGAAATTTTTTTGAAAAAAATTTTGCTGAAAAGTTGCATGTTGGGGTATTCTAGGGTGCTGATCACGAATCTGAAATCGGTTTTTTGATTCAGCTTTTCGTTAGCTCAGGATAAGCTTACATCTTAAGCTTAATACTTTAGCTTATATTAAGCTAACGAAAAACTGAATCGAAAAACTGATTTCAGATTCGTGATCAGCGCCCTAGAATACCCCTATACGCAACTATTCAGCAAAATTTTTAAAAAAAATTTTTGGTTCCCCTTGGTCCCCCCTTACCAAACTAAAATTTTAAAATTTTTAAAAAGTTTTTAAAAATTTAAAATTTTTGCATTTTTGAAGTCAGCAGGTCCGAAAACCTACCTCCACCAAATTTCAACTCAATCAGTCAAATTGTGCTTCTTCGATACTTCATCAGAGCTATGGGGGGGGGGGGGTAATGGGAAAGACCCGAGTCGGCTGAAGTGCTGAGCGTGTCGGTCGGCTGAACGTCATTTAAGTTTCACACTTCAATAATCGGTAGCCGTGTGGTTTTCATTAAATTTCTCTTTGTAGCTATAGAATTAACAAACATTGAATGGAGATATAATTTGTGCAGTTACTGGAAATTTCCCATTTTTAATGGTCTTGTTCGATCGATATGTTCTGGATTGGTCCAGCTCCAAACAGTTGTGTAAAATGGTGTAATGGAGTTTTGGGGTGCGGTTGGGATACTCAAAAAACCCCGATCCTTCCCCTCCAAGACAAAATTAGACAGTTATTTTCAACCCGAATCGAAAACTTGATTGCCATGCCACTTGTTTCCAACTCCGAAATTAGGTCAATATTGAGTCAAATTTCCTAAAACAGTTAAAAACGCATGTTTGTTTATATACATATTTATATTTCTCGCAATAATAACTAAAGCGTATTAAGCCAAAACTTTGGACTTCTTTGAAACTACAATAAAAGTTGGCTCACTATAAAAATCGTACCCGATTTTCGTTGGAGGGGAACCTCCCTCCCCCGCCTCCACAACAATTTTGGGGGTTGAAAAGTAGCGGGAGAGCTAACTGCTGCCCTTGTACACATACATACCTGTACAAATCGCCATATATATCATAGGGGTCGCGGCAGCAACCCCTATAATATGTGTGAAAAGTGGCTGGAGACAGTGTAAAAAAATCCTGCGCAGATTTCATGCGCAAATTGTAGAGCACATCGAGTTTAGTATGCCTGTGAAGTTTCAGCCCCGTATCACTTACCGTTAAAAAGTTGCGCCCCGGACCGGTTATGGCGGCGATGTTTTTTTTCCGGTTTCTCCTATTTGATGGTTGTATTGTACATAATGTTCACCGCTTTCACGTGATCTGCAGCGGTGGGCCAACCTAAAGGGCTATGGGGTCTAGTAGTACCCTCTAAAGAATTTAAGAATCACAACTTTTTTTGCGCCGCAGCCAAAGTCGGCTCATAGCGAAAAGTGACCATTTTTGTGGTCGTCGCTCAGGTCGAACGTTACGAGCTGGAGCTGATTTCTATTTATATTCAGAAATTACATATATTGAACTAACTAACGGTCCAGGTTGCGTTTCTCTATCACTTCCCTAGCGACCACAGTGGCCCGTCAAAGATGGCGAAAATTCGAAAAATGAAAAATCGAAATATCTCGCTATCTATTTAACTTTGAAAGCTCAAATCTTCCATACAATGGTTTTCTGGCACGGAGAATCGATTCCCGCAGTCAGTTTTACCGTCAGACCCACCCATCTTGCTGGGCTGGTTCCACTTTGCCGTCGGGAGGGTCAAGTCGGAAACCGCTTCCTGGAGGTCCATAGTAGGCTCTACCTGGCCTCTCAAAACTTTGTCTATAGGGGTTTTCTGGTGTGCCCAGCTCATTCCCGGTATCCGTTTTGCCGTCTGACGTATCTATATTGCTGGGCTGGTTCTACTTTGCCGTCGGGAGGGTCAAGTCGGAAACCGCTTCCTGGAGGTCCATAGTAGGCTCTACCTGGCCTCTCAAAACTTTGTCTATAGGGGTTTTCTGGTGTGCCCAGCTCATTCCCGGTATCCGTTTTGCCGTCCGACGTACCCATTTTGCTGGGCTGGTTCTACTTTGCCGTTTGAAGGGTCAGTCGGGTGTTAGGGTCAAATGGTCGAAAATAAAGTTTCTCAAAAGTGGTCAAATTTGGTATCAAATGAAAGCCCTAAGCGAGCTGAGCAACTTTTGTCATAGAACTGCATGCTCAAAGTGGCTGTAGAGTGCTGTGGTGGGGTGGGGTGGGGACTTAGGCGATTTTGGGTCAAAAATAAAATTTTGCAAAAGTGGTAAAATTTGGTATCAAATGAAAGCCCTAAGTGAGCTGAGCAACTTTTGTCATAGAACTGCGTACCCAAAGTCGCTATAGAGTGCTGTGGTGGGGACTTAGGCGATTTTGGGTCAAAAATAAAATTTTTCAAAAGTGGTAAAATTTGGTATCAAATGAAAGCCCTAAGTGAGCTCAGCAACTTTTGCCATAGAACTGCGTACCCAAAGTGGCTGTAGAGTGCTGTGGTGGGGTGGGGTGGGGACTTAGGCGATTTTGGGTCGAAAATGAAAATTTTCAAAAGTGGTCAAATTTGGTATCAAATGAAAGCCCTAAGTGAGCTGAGCAACTTTTGCGGTGTCGGATTTATGCCTTTCTCAACCGGAATTTAAAGGATAGACATAGGCCCAACACACATATTATCCCCTTTTGTGCGGAGCATTTTTGTTACTTGTATATATATATGATATTTTTTAGGGATTTTGGAGGGGGGCTTCCCGGGGGGCCCCCACGGGCCCGGGGGGGGTGGGAGATTTTTTCAAAAATGCCAGGAGTTACGCTAAAAATAGTCAATTTTACAAAAAAATTTCGGCGAAGCCGCAAAATTTTTGAAAATTTGCCTTTTTTGGCAAAAATTTGTATATTTTGCAATAATTTTTGATATACAAACGTTACTGTCGTTGTTTTCATTCATATATACCGGCGGGAAAACGAACGATTTGTAACACTTTTTGACTTTCGAAAATTTTATTTTGGTCAAAAAATGTCAACAATGTACAAAATGTTGCTAATTTTTGGCCCCGGTCGGTACCGGGGCCGGGGCCGGGGCCTGACTACCGGGGCAGGGTCCGGAGCCAGGCCCCGGTGCATCCCGAGTACATACGTATATATATATACGTGTATATATATACTTGTACTGCTTTAATTAAACTTAAAACTGACAAGAATTTCAGTTTTTGCTCCAAAAAGACGATATCAGACACATAAACCAACAGTTTTTGAAAATTTCGACGTCGATTATCGATTTGGCGTTTAGTGGATACTTTCTCGTGAGTAAATTAGATTGATTAGATTGTTGTTTTAAAAGGCAAAAACCGAGCAAAAAAATTCCGGCCAAACCGGATAATTTGTAACAATTTGGTCTTCTGAGAAATTTTTCAGGTCGCAGTTTGGAACCGGGAGGGGCATCCACTTTATTGGGGGGGGGAAGGTCGTTTATTGTGGTCACCCCCCCAACCCTCTAGAATCAGCCCAGCAGATCAGCAATCAGATAGATCGTATATAATGAATCAGGTCCGCAGGTGCAGGTCGCTCATTGCCCATTTTTGTTGCAGGACTCAGTTGTGCATGAGTACAGCAATTGTCTACATGCAGAGGTTCTACATGTATCATTCGTTTTCCAGATTTCCTTGGGAGGTAAACATACGTATATATTTATCACATTCCTGTGCTAGCATTTGCCTGTATATAATTGCTCATGCAATTATTTTGTTTGATTAATAGCGTCAGTCGACACTATTAAGGAGTATTAAGCGTAGTTGTATGCCTTGCGAAAAATTTGGGTGTGGGGTGGGGGTATATAACGGAAATTAGGATGGATGGGGTCAAACCCTTCCGCAGATCCTTGTGTAACGAGCCGCGTCTCTAGCGTCTTCCCTGAACCCTGTATCCTTGACAAAAATTGGCCATTTTAGCGCAAGTCCACTTTTGGCTTGCCGTAGACTAAAAACAGGTTCACTTTGTGAGGTTGTATGTTCAGAAAGTACAAACAGTTCCGTCTGAAAACGTCCAGATCGTTCAAACACTAAGGCAAAAATTGGATTTTTCCAAGCATGACTTACACATAAAAACAACCAACCAACCTAACTTGTCCGGAAGGGACGTTTTTGAAGTTATCGGTTTTGACCAAAATTTTTTGCGACGTGTAGTATACTCGTCGTGTAGATTCCAGCGATTCCAAAATTGTCTAGTTTTTGAATATTTAGCTGGCACGGAGCTGGAACGGGTCTCCAAAGGTCGCGCAAAGCCTTTTACGCCCTTAATAGGGAATCTCTCTCGCGCTCCCCTATAATAATCCATTTCCGTTGTCACAATATTTACCTTTTTCTTTGCTTATTATTATTATTTATTATTAAGAATTTAACAAGCAAAAGAACAAAGTAAAGAATAGTGCAACATTACGTATTATGCCTAACATCAAACAAGGTTTCCTTTAATGCTCTTTTAAAGGAAAATAAGGTGTCGGCATCAACTACTCTTTGAGGTAAATTATTCCAAGTATGAATTACCCGGTAGGCAAACAACGCTTGAACCCCAGTCAGGTTAATTTTCGGTAATCTTAACTTATAAGAATGGCCACGTGTTGTTCTAACTGATACTACATTTTGTAAAGTAAACAGATCAGAAGCCTCGATATCTATAAGACCGTGCAGAACTTTATACACCAGCACCATATCTCGATAAACTCTACGCTGTTGAAGAGACTCAGTTTGAAAAAAGTTGATTCTATCCGAATAAGTCATGTCCTGATTTCTCATAATGAGACGGGTAAAACGCCTTTGTACATTCTCAATTAAATCTATGTCTTTCTTCAGGGAGGGGTTCCAAACTTCACTTGCTGTTTCAAGAATGGGCCTAACATACATTGAAAAAAGTTTAAATTTTAAAAATGGATCTTCCGTAACAAAATTATAAATGACACAGTTTGAAACTTTATAGCTCTTACGAGCTATAAGAGCACAGTGTTCAGAAAATTTTAGATTGTGCTGAATTGTTACACCTAGGTCACGCACTGAGTTAGAGGTTTCAACAGTATTTCCATGAATGGTATACTCGACACTTGGATTAACCGAACCAACATGAAGAACTGAACATTTATGAACAGCTAAATCCAGCTGCCAAGTATTAAACCATTCACAGACTCTGTTTAAATCATCTTGTAAATTCAAGTTGTGTTCACCTTTTTTAAACCCGAGATATAACTTGACATCATCAGCATACATAAAAATAGAAGAGTTTTCAATAACTTCAGGCAAATCGTTTATATAATATAGGAATAAAGTCGGGCCTAAAACAGAGCCTTGAGGGACCCCACTATCCAAGATAGACCAAGAAGACAAACACTCATCGACTTTAACTCTTTGTCTTCTATTACATAAAAAATTTCGTAACCACCTAAGCAAGTTCCCTCCAATACCATACATCTTCAATTTTGAAATCAGTTTTGTGTGGCTCACAGAATTAAAAGCTTTCTTAACATCCAAAAATAGTATATCAACATACCCTTTTTTATCAATAATTTGTCCCCACTCGTGTACACACTTTATTAGACTAGTTATGGTTGATCGTTTTTTTAAAAACCCATGCTGATGCTTAGTAAAAATCGATTTAGAATAACCGTAATCAATCAGCATTTTGTTAACAATTATTTCCATTGGTTTCACAGAACTACATACTATACTAACATCCCTATAGTTCTCAACTAACTCAGAATTACCTTTTTTATAAATAGCAGTGACATTTGCGTCGCGCCAACATTGAGGTATCCAGCCGGTATGAAAAGAATAGTCATACAATATACTTAAAGGTTCAGATAATTCAACTGACATCTCAGAGATGAAAACATTAGGTAGCTGATCAGGACCTGTAACCATATTTTTAGGGAAATTTCGTAAAATTCCAAATATGTTAACCTCAGAAAAATCAGGATTCCAATCTTCATTAAGCCTAGGAAATACTATTTGAGGTTGTACTCCATTGTCTTTGACATAAACTGATGCAAAAAATTTATTCAAGAGGTTTGCTTTTTCTTGTGACGTAATAGCTACATCACCAACAGAATTCTTCAAAATAGGCAAGGCATGTTTAGACTTTAAGCGAGAGTTTACATACCGAAAAAATTTCTTAGAATTCAGAGATTTAGTAAACGATTCCTCATAATTACGTAAATACTGATTCTGCATATTATCCAAAATTGAACGATATCGCTCATACTCAAATTTCGAAGCAAAATCTAAATCACGAGTGAAAGTTTTGAAAGAATCCGAACATCTACTTTGCATACGTCTTATATATTCGGGCCAAACAATACCGGTATTAGCGTCCCTTATACCAATAGGCACAAAAATGTCAATTAGTTCTAATAAACCATTAAATAAAAGGTTAAGAAAGTTGTCACCAAAAATATGGGTAGGGTGCCAAAATAAACCACGCCAATCAACATTAACTAAAGCAGATGATATGTTTTCTTTATCCATTTTGAAAAAATTTTTAAAAATGACATCTTGACTTTTATTGTTATCAACTTGTATACTAAAATGAACTGATGCATGATCAGATTTTCCTAACGGCATACCTATGTTCAATAGAGAGCAAACTAAGTTATCCGACGTGAAAACTAGATCTAAAATATTTGGTGGGCGGAAACGAGTCGGCTCAGTAACTAGTTGACTAAGACCAAACGAGGCCATAGCCTCAGCAAAATTTCTGTGACTAGGAAAAGGTGAGTGTAAATTATCCCAGTTTACCGTGGGTAAATTAAAATCACCTACTATAACAGTTGGATGAGACCAGTCTATAAGTGCTAAATCCTCAATGACATCAGCTAAGGCTTGCTCTACATTTGGAGGTCTATAAAACAAAACTAGATTAAGGACACTCCTACGGAATAGCAGTTCAACAGCAATACCTTCTGAATGGAAGATTGAATTAAAAACTGGAAACGTAACGACTAAATTGGATTTAATGAACATACAAACCCCACCTCCATGCCTATTCCTATCTTTTCGAAAAATCATATAATTATTGTTTCTACAGAAATTTACATTTTCTATGTCATTGGACAATTTGGTTTCACAAATAGCTAAAATATCGGGCTTCAGTGTATCTAGAAAATAGGCTAGTTGAGTTTTCTTGGTTAAAATTCCATTTGCATTTACTAGAACGAACTTCAGATCTGTTAGACCAGACTTAAAAGTGACCTCATATTTAAAATCACTGACCTTATATAGGGGTGTCAGCATGCTGACCAGCGTTGTTTGCCACAAGTCCTCGAGGGTCGGCAATTACACCCGACCCTCCTGCCGCCCCCCGAGGGTTGGGCTCAGCGGCAGCCAAGTCCCTTCCCTGACCAAGAGCATTAACCGTGAAAACCGGCTCAACATTCGCAGTCAAAACGTTCATTTTATCTCTTTTAAATTTCGCCTCACGGCGAGCTTGGCGTTCATTGAAAGTCAAATCTTGACGGATATAAAGATCTGGCCATTTCTTGGACCTGGCAGCATTGAGGATAATCTTCTTCGGCACAATATCAGATAGAGTCACCTTCAGAAATCGATGCTTCCCTTCTTCCAACGGCGTAGGACCGTCCCGCCATACCCGGGTAACCTTTTCCCCGGGAACCTTCACCGATTTGAATAATTCACGAACTAACTCCAAGTCCGGTTTTTCCGGATCCGGAGCAAGACCAAATATCACCAAATTCAATTTCTTCGTTTCCATTT
>JASAND010010694.1:0-17442 GCA_030248195.1 Trissonchulus latispiculum | reverse complement strand
CAAGGTGGCAAAAATGGTCAAATGTGTAAATATGCCCTATTTAATTACTTTTATCAATTAACGCTTGTAATATTTCAAACTTTCTGTGTGATCTATACCTGTAAGGTGTTGATGAATCCAAAAGTGCTGCTGAAGTAGATCATGACAATGTATTGCAGAGGCATAATGAGAAGATAGGCGCAAAGGAAATCAGTGGTCTTTCCCACTGTAGCCAAAACTACCATAATCGTTGCCAGGCCGTCTGTGCTACGGCGACGCAGATTCAGCATTATCTAAATAAATATAACAAAAATAAAAAATAAAATATAAAAATAAGAATAAAAAATTTTTCATAAATATAAAAAATACAAATACAAATAAATTAACAAAAAAGAGATAATTAAAGTAATTCATTAATAATAATATATTATCCGGTAAAATTATAAGCTGACGTGAACTCTAAAATGTTGAAATCAATTGAAATTTATAGCTCTGTGGCTGAGTGGTTCAATCGAAAGGATTGCTAGCGATCAGCAGGTCGGTGGTTCGATCCCCGTTCTGGAGCATTTTTAGTTTTTAGGCTCCGAAATTTGGAATCGTTGAATGTGATAAAATGAAATTTCATTTGATACGAACTACAAAGCCGCAAAATAACTTAGAATAAATCAAAATAAATCGCTTAAAGTTTAAGCTAAACAAATTTAAAAGTTCAAATAACACAAATCACAATATTTTCATTGTATTATAAATTTAGAAATTTTTAATCAATAGAACATAGAAAGTTATTCCTAGAATTAATAGTTTAATAAAATTTCATAAACTTTTAATATAACTCTTTACCTGTGGAAACGTCTCAAAGCTCCACAAAAAGATGGTGGCCCACTCTAGTTGTCGAAAAATATTGAATGACATCTGACATACACCTAGGACCGTCCAACCCAAAACACACCCAGCAATAACCCCAACTTTTCGCCAAGAAAAAGGACTGAAAACGACAAATGCCAACAGGAGGATAATTTCGGCAATGGGCATGTAGATAGCATTAACCTGGGAATATAGGGGCATATTTCCCAATTTGAAAACAAAAAAGGAATTATTGTAAGCTGCCGTGAAATTGGCCAGTGCCCAAATGAGGGACAACCCTTCCGGGGACCTACGCCGAAAGGTGACCCAAAGTTGGGGCAGCAAAACCGCAAACCAAATCCCCGAACTAATTAATCCGCAGACGTTTGCAAAAATACAAATCGCATCGGAAAACAGGGAATTGCAGCGGGCCAGTAGAATATGCGAACTGTTTTCGAAATCCGTAAAATTGGAAATATTTTCCATTTTGGTAAATCTAAAATAAATCATTATGTCATCAATAAACACATTTACTTCAATATTACTACATAGTAACTAAATGGAGTTTTTTGGCAGAAGTACGGCAAATTCATTTGTTGAAAGGATAAAAAATTAAATAGATTATATTGAGTAGATACATTAAATTAAATAAAAAAGAAATTCAGTTTGACATCCTTAAACTTAAAATTTTTTAAAGGATTCTGGTTTCCTGTTTTCAATCCAAACTTTCCTCGAAAATCGAACGATTTTACTGAAACTTTTTCTGACCCATAACCGGAGAGATTAATTAATTATTCTGCAGGTCTAATTGTTCACTGTAATGCCTAGCACCTGGATATGCACTTTTATTTGTATTATGAAGTGTTATCAACAGTCTAGAAGCTTTTCTGGTACAACTTGGTGCCCCTAAGGGAATTTCGAGTTTCGGTTCGGCCAACTGCAAATTGGTAATTTAAATGCACTGGCCATGGGCGGAAAATTTGCCGGCCAATCGCCAATCAGCAGCTGACGGTCAAGGTAATTTCACGAGTCGCAAAGAGAAATTATTAAGCAACCACAATATGTTTCCAATTTCGTAATCTGAATAAGAAGTCTGTTGTTTAACTCAGCATTTCCGTAAGCCAACTATAGACTAAAATTATAAGTTTAGCTTTAGCTAAGGAAAGCCCAATCGAAAAGCTGCTTTCAAATTCATATTCTATGAAGACGAAAAACCTTTTATAAAGCTTATTAGCAAAATCGGAGAGAATTAAGACTTCGGTGTCCTTTGATCCCACCTAGCAAATCGAAAAATTCAAATTTCGAAATAGAAATCTAAAAACTTTGCCACGTTTGACCTCTGCGTGATCAAAAATATGCCCAATACCCGTACCAAATTTAGCTCATTTGGGCAGGTTTTGCGAACTCTGGACCTGCTACAGCCTTAATTGACTTTTTTCTTTATACTTTCGTCAATGAGTGGAGGGTTTTCACTAGTCTTGAAGGAGCTAATTCTAAGCCCCAAACCCGTAAGGAAAATGGTAGTGCCCAAAATGTTCGGGTAAGAACCATAACCAAAATATTCGTCAACTAGGGATATCTATCTACACGAAAAATCCTAATCTAAGCCTGAAATCATTACCAAATGAGTGTTTACATCCCTACGAAGCTGAGTCTGAGGAATAATGGAAAGGTGCTGCAAAAAAGTGTTTCCACCAGAAACCTAAACCAAATGGTTATTGGGAATGGAACACGTAAAAGGGGGACTAAGGTTAAATTCTGGCTAAGATGCAATCCCTTATCATCCTATAAAACTATGCCACCAATCACATAGTAGTACTGCTACTTGAGCTAGTTCATTGTCAGTAGCTAAACCTGAAAAGCTCAATACAATATTAATGGTTGACTAACAGCAGAACAACCTCATTACGTCTGCCCCAGACATTTTTGAAGTTTTTTTTCTGGTTACCAAGGAGTCGTTGTCCGGGAGCGATTGTGCCATTCTAGTCTCAGCGTTAAAATAAGCCATGAACATGAAAATTTGGCAAGTTCGTGCCTAGTTTCACGTTAGAGATGAGGACGAGCCGGACTTTTCCGGCTCGGCTCGGCTCGGCTCGCGAGAAAATGAGGTCGGCTCGGCTCGGCTCGGCTCGCGGTCATACCCGGCTCGGCTCGGCTCGGCTCGAGAAGATTTTGAAAGTGGGTCGGCTCGGCTCGGCTCGGCTCGCCAAGCTTGAAATTCGCTTGGAAGGTATTAAAAAAGCTAAAGAAAATTTAAATTTAGGATGCAAAATTGAAAACTGAAACAGTCTTCACTGATGGTCGTTTTGTCTGAAGAAGTTCTGAAATATGACAAGCAAATTTGGTTGAATTCCGATTTTTGGTTTTTGTCGGCTCGGCTCGGCTCGGCTCGGAGTTTCAAATCTCCGGCTCGGCTCGGCTCGGCTCGGGAGACATTGTTGCCGGCTCGGCTCGGCTCGGCTCGCGAGCCGAGCCGAGCCGAGCCGAGCCGAGCCGCGAGCCAAAATCCTCATCTCTATTTCACGTATATATAGGAAATAGGCTTTTATAACGCGCAGCCTGCAAGCGAGCAATGCCTATTTCCTATTTCCTACTTTCTCCACTGCGTTCTTGCTGTAGTTCAGAATTAGCTTCCACTTGGCAAAAGGCGCAATAAAACCTAGCGAATTGATGTTGCAGCTCCACAGTAGTTATATATATTTCTCAATAATTTTTGAAAATTCTGCATGTGTTTTCAATATTAGAGAAAGTTTAACTGAATTGAAATTGAAACATTGAAACATTAAAACATTAAAAGAAATGAATAATTATAAAGAATCATAAATAGAGTTTTGCAAATTATTCTGTAAAAACAATAAGGTTTCGATTAAAGGGTCTTTCCCATTATCCCCCCCATAGCTTCGTAGAGGTACTGAAGATGCATACTTTGACGGATTGAGTTGAAATTTGGTAGGGGTAGGTTTTCGGACCTGCTGATTTCAAAAATGCAAAAATTTTAAAATTTTAAAAAATTTTTAAAAATTTTAAAATTTTAGTTTGGTAAGGGGGGACCAAGAGGAACCGAAAAATTTTTTGTCTTCGATTTTGCTGAAAAGATGTATATAGGGGTTTTCGGGGTCGTAGAACACGAATCTGAAATCCGTTTTTCGATCCAGCTTTTTGTTAGCTCAATATAAGCTAAAGTTCTAAGCTTAAGATGTAAGCTTAGCCTGAGCTAACGAAAAGCTGGATCGAAAAACGGATTTCAAATTCGTGTTCTACGACCCCGAAAACCCCTATATACATCTTTTCAGCACAATCGAAGACAAAAAATTTTGTGATTCCTCTTGGTCCCCCCTTACCAAACTAAAATTTTAAATTTTTAAAAATTTTAAAATTTTTGCATTTTTGCAATCAGCAGGTCCGAAAACCTACCCCTACCAAATTTCAACTCAATCCGTCAAAGTGTGCATCTTCAGTACTTCTACGAAGCTATGGGGGGGGGATAATGGGAAAGACCCAAATTTTATTTACTTAAAACGTTTCACAAAATTACTGCTTTAATATTCATAAAAAGATACATTTTAATGAATACTAATCTATATCTGTAAAACGTACTGTCCTGATTTACCCACAACCATTCTAATGCCGAAACTATTGCAGCTGTAATATTAAAGTACAAAATAGTTAAGACATTCAATAATAATAGCCTATTCAATGGTTTTGATCACAAATATCAACGAAAACGCTATTTCAATTTTTAATTAAGCGAGTTATTTAGTTGGCATAACCCAAGTTTTAATCATACAATAATTTTGAATAGATAGTTCCTTAAACTATAAAACGACATAGGCTCTTCAACTTTAATTATTTTCAGTCAATCTACGAACTAAATCAACTAATCACAAATAATCTATGTCCCACGATCTCTGTTCGATCTGATCTCGAAGAGTGGGACTGGTGCTTGTTTACTATGGGAATGGGCGAACACCAATAACATCGATTTTGGGCAACAGCGAGACCAGGAATTTAGAGGAACAGCAACAGCAACAGCACATAACGCTTTGTGGACACTTCTTTTGAAATCCCCGAAATTTGAAGACCTGAAGTTTCAAACTTTCTGTGCTGAAACTTAGTTCAAAGATGAATTAAATTACAAAATGAATAAAGCAGAAACCAACTGATACATTCTGCATTTCAAACCAATCCGGAAACCTTGGACTCATGAATTACGTCCTTTCAAAGTTCTTAGAAGTGTTAAAGTTTGTACTTTAATTACACCTACAATAGTATCGGTATTAGAATGATTGTGGGTAAAGACAGGACAGTACGTTTTACAGCAGTGATGTGGGTCGGATCGGCAAAATGGATCCGATCCGCGATCCGGAGGTCGGATCGGATCGGATCGGATCGGTAGACCTGCTGGATCGGTCCGGATCGGATCGCTTGAGTCAGGCGGATCGGCGATCCGACTTGATACCCAACATCACATAAAATTAAACCGTACCCAACGCATATTTGTGACTGAACTCAACTTCGATCACTGCACTGTTTGGTGCTTACGTTGTTAGTCCAATATTTTCCTTCTACCAACCAAACTTTATTTTGACATCGAAGGAACGGCCGCGTTTTTTGGAATAAAGATAAGTTAGCGTTTATGTGTTAATTGTAAATGAATTTTAGTGACTTTAAACCTCTTTAAATTAACTTAGCAACAAAAACTGAAGCAACAAATATTGTCAGTGGTTAGTCGTGGTGGGTTCAGGATAATTTGACACAATTTCAAATGTGCGTTGTGGTTGTACATACTAACAGTTTTCACTCAATTTTGGAACAACAAACAATAACAACAACCACACAACAAATTAATGACCTTGTCTTACTGCTTGTTTCTTTTGAGAATTTGATGTCTTATGTTCAATTTGGCATAGAAATGGGGGGTCAAGTGCAAGTCTCATAGCGACTGCGAGAGGAGAGAGAATGTCAATCTCGGAAATCTCAGTCGGACAATCTCAGAATGGAAACGCTCTACAGTGGCATCTTTAAGATCCAGCTAAGTTAATTGACTTGTTGTTGGTGTCTATATAGGTTTCTTTAAAAAGACTAGTATGAGATACAATTCTGCAATGTAGAAGCAGCAATGCTAGCATGCAATAGTAGCGCACGGTTACAACAACAAATATACGACTCTGAGACAGAGGTTGTCAAGAAAGAAGAGGTTTTCCAATCATACGTATTTAACACTGATGTCCAAAAGTTGCATTTGGAGCTTCTCAGACCGCACGTTTCAACCTTTCCTATCTTAGAGCTCGGCCTCCCCAACCGATTCCGCTTCTGCAGCCCTGTTTTTATCCCTTTTGCCTTCCGAGCAGGCTATTAGCTTCCCGCCATCATAGTTGCTATTACCAAGCGGGGGGCAACTGCAGTCGGATAAACGACTGCTGTTGCCTTGGGCGTGACTGAAATAACCGTATGGTAGTTCTGCTTGGGGATCATGTTTCTGTCCATGATCTTCGTCTCTCCGTCTCTTGACTGCGGTCTGCGGAGAGCACCACTGACGGGCCACGTCGTGTGCCTACAAGTGGGTAAGCCCAAACCAAAAAAAACTTTATTTTGGTTTTGAGTCTCTCAAGCTTAGCATTCAGTAGGTAACAACTTATTACAGGAATCTAATACTTTTACATAGTATATAATTTTATGTAATGCATCTGCCATCTGGCATCAAACTGCAGAAGCAAGACCCGCTGTTAGTATGCTGCTATAAGTAGTAATGGAAATTGAATTAATAAATGAATTAATGCATAACTCTCTGTAATTAATGTTGGTTGCTGTTGTCAGAATTTTGGAGTGAAGTTTTGTGGTTGAACTCTTTATAGCTTTATTCCAAAACCCGAAGGAGTCAAACTCAGTGTTCATACAAAATCCCGCAATAATTTTAAAAGCTTTTAGTCTGTTTTCGCTGTACAAGCTTCGGATTCAGTTTCCGAGAAAAAATGTTAGTGTGATCGGCGATCCAAAAAATTACAACTACAACTTCAATTTCGGTATCTGGAACATCAAGTTAATAAATTTTACTTCAAATTGGGATTAAATGTCAAAATTATAGTTTTAACTGATATGTTAAATTTATATTATCTTAACAAGAGTACATAATAGATAAGAGTAAGAAACTCTTACGCTAGCATGTACAAATTATGTAAGGTATGCTCGGTTCATTAACTCGGGACCCCCCCCCCCGAAACTTTCGGGGGGGGGGTCCCACTTTGCACTAACTACACGCTTTCATATAAGCGTATGTCTGCTCGCTGATTGGCCCGTTAGCCTTAAGGCTTATTGTAGGCAATTTATTAGTTATTTTAATTAATTAATTATAACTTTAATCAGGTTAATGCAATTAAAAAACTAATTTGACAACTTTGTAGCATTTTTTCTGTTCTTTCCAATGATATAAAAACTGTTGCATAATACAAAAATTCGAAGGAATGTAACGTGCAACAATTTTTATATCATTGGAAAGAGCAGAAAAAATGCTACAAAGTTGTCGAATTAGTTTTTTAATTGCATTAACCTGATTAAAGTTATAATTAATTAATTAAAATAACTAATAAATTGCCTACAATAAGCCTTAAGGCTAACGGGCCAATCTGCGAGCAGACATACGCTTATATGAAAGCGTGTATTTAGTGCAAAGTGGGACCCCCCCCCCCCCCCCCCCCCCCCCCCCCCCCCCCCCCCCGCCCCCCCCCCCCCCCCCCCCCCCCCCGGGGGGGGGGCCGCCCGAGTTAATGAACCGAGCATACCTTACATAATTTGTACATGCTAGCGTAAGAGTTTCTTACTCTTATCTATTATGTACTCTTGATCTTAAATTGGTAATGTTAAATTTGTTTGTTAGTAGGCAGTCCGCGATCATCATCTGCCTCACTCACTATTTTGAGTAATTTGTCTTCTTTTGCTTAATCTATATATGATTTTATAATTGCGCTTTAGTACTTCGGAATGATAAAATGAAGGAATTTTAGTGAAACTATATATAGTGTGTAAGATATGTTTGACAAAGCAAAAACCGACTTTAAATCTAGTTCCATTTAGCTTTTAAGAAACCATTTCGGATCGCCGGATCGGATCGGATCGACAAATAATTTTGCTGGATCGGATCGGTTAAATTTATAGCTGACGATCCGATCCGATCCACATCACTATTTTACAGATATAGATCAGTATATATTCATTAAGATGTATCTTTTTTATGAATATTAAAACAGTAACTTTGTGAAACGTAAATAAAATTTAATCGAAACCTTATTGTTTTACAGAATAATTTGCAAAACTCTATTTATGATTCTTTATAATTATTCATTTCTTTTAATGTTTTGATGTTTCAATGTTTCAATTTCAATTCAGTTAAACTTTCTCTAATATTGAAAACACATACAGAATTTTCAAAAATTATTGAGAAATATATATAACTACTGTGGAGCTGCAACATCAATTCGCTAGGTTTTATTGCGCCTTTTGCCAAGTGGAAGCTAATTCTGAACTACAGCAAAAACGCAGTGGAGAAAGTAGGAAATAGGAAATAGGCATTGCTCGCTTGCAGGCTGCGCGTTATAAAAGCCTATTTCCTATAAATACGTGAAACTAGGCACGAACTTGCCAAATTTTCATGTTCATGGCTTATTTTAACGCTGAGACTAGAATGGCACAATCGCTCCCGGACAAGTCGTCACTTGCCGGATAAAACAGTAGTAAAAGTAAATGTTTAGGTGCTGAACGATTGATAAAATTTACTTTAATCTTTAGATTAAATTAATATTAAGCTAAAAGATATGCATTCTTTTTATATCGTAAATTTTTATCTCGAAACAAATTAATTAAAATTAGAAGACAGGAGTACTGATCAGAGGTCCTAGGTTCGATTCCCACCACAGCGGAAGCCTTTCTAATTTCCAACAATCACAGTGTAACTTCCTTTGTTCGATAAAAATTTCCGGAGTAACTTCATTTTTCGATAGAAAAAGTAGCTCAGCTGAGTGTTGAACCGCAGTCTTTCCGTTCGACAGTCGAGAATACTGCCACTTTACAATCGCACAGTCCAGAACGAGATACAAAGAGCATTTCTTAGACATTTGTGCTTTTTCTTACAACAATTTTCTAGATACACGGGTAACTGTAATCATGACAAATATTTGAAAACAAGTCCCTCTCAAACCAAAAGTAAAAAGAAAAACACAAAAAGAAACGTAAAAATCAATAAAAACACTCAAATTTCAAGCAATGAATAAACCAGGCCAAAACCTAATATGATGTGTGCCTTAAGAATTTTGTCTTTAGTTTTTAACAAACAGAGCCAGCATGATTCATCCGGTTAAAAAAGTTTGAAGTAAAGTTAAGGGAAAAACGCAAGAGCTTAACTGTGGTCCTACCCCTAAGGAGCCTATTTAAAAATCATCGCACCCACGCATTGCTTAGGTTGATGCATACCTACCTAACAGAAAACCCAGCAATGTAAAGTAATAAATACCTATCTCGTCCCCAAAACATTACCTACCTTGCTCCAAAAGACAAAATTATCTGATATACAAGTCTTAATAATTGACATTTACCCCGGTCTCGGCTCCATACCAAACTACAAAACTTTGAGATAAAATATGCTTATTATCAATTTGCCAGGCTGGCTGATATTAAGCGTGCATTGAATTTTGAAAGGATATTCTTCAAAGCATGACTCTTTGGATTATGTAATCAAATTTAGGTGGTATATATCAAGTATAGGTTCCGTAGGCACATCACTTTTTGTAAGCTTTGACTCTACAATGGCAGTTCTAAAACATTTTGTATACCTTAAGACCAATAGTAGAAACGCTTTCTAAAATGTCAGCTTAGCAAATTAAAAAAACATGTGCTACAAAAATGCACTTCTGTCAAAGCTTAGCAGGAAAGAACCTTACTTTAGGTCGACACTAAAGTACAACTGAGTCTGCTTTTACCAATACAGATGTTTTTATAGTTAACGATGGCGTAAGAGAGGTAATCATTCTCAGCTGATTGGCTGGAGACTTGTCACGTGATGATAACAAGATAGAGATTGGCTCTGAGAATATTTTGATCTCCAATGATTACTCAACCATAGCTACTGACTGTCCAAGCTAAGCTGGAAAGAAACCAAAAGCCTGGTTAAAGCTAAACTAAGAGCTAAGCTCGTTTTGGCTGCTTCTACATGAATTAGCCTACCATAGAGAATTAGTTAACACTAACTTAGAATAGCGCCTGGGACATGAAATTACGGCGTCAGCTTCAGGAACCAAAAACTGACCCAGTCAACGTTAGTCAATAGCGCTCAACACGTTAGACCCGACAACATAGTATACAGCAAGAAAAACCGGAACGCTCGTTTCGTTAGCAAATTGCTGAATCGTTGATTGTAACAGACTGTTAGGGAAATGTTCTGTCCTGAGTATGCTATTGAAATTTTAAAGTAGAAAGAAACCTAAAGAAAACGAAATTCAAAATTAAATTAATAAGTTTATGTAAGCTGTGTAAAGGGTTAGTGGTCAAGCATACCACCTACTCTTGTTCATGCGAACAATCCCACATTCTTATTCCTGTAAGTAAACTCCTCTACATTATTCCTGAATAATGTTCCCCTGATCCCGACTGGATCCGAATAATTATTTTTCTGAAATTAGACTGTAAATTAATTAGCCATCAAGCATCGAGCTACAACGACAACAAGAATTTACCTCTGTATTCCAGTAGCATATCTACTGTTTAACTACTTCCACTACTAACTTCATTATATTTTTATTGTATAGGTATATAAATTTCTAGAAATCCAAAACTATTATAGTTTCATCCAAATCCACTGAAACGCAGAGATCAGAGCAGTAGTTGCAAAGTATCAGGATAAAATAGGTTAACCCTGCATTAATACTTCCAGAGGAAAAAACCTGTATCGTGACAGCGACATTAAGGAAATGCATTTCATTAAAATTTGCATTTTTGATGCATTAAGCAGTAAGAGCATATAATTTAAGTGAGGGCTACTTGGGTCAAAATTTGATCCTCTTTGAATTCTTTCAAAATGTAGGTAACCAACAAATGGCCACTGTGAAAATATTAAAAAATTTTACAGCTTAATCTTTTCTATCTTAAAGCAATAGAGCGAACCAGAGTTGGAAGCGGGTCAAAAATCTTGACCCGCGGGTACCCGCGACCCGTCAACCCTTGACCCGCACCCACTTGACCTGACCACAACTAGTGTTGTCACGTTAGAGAAAAATCCGGACCGGGCCCGGGCCGGGCCGTTCCTAGTCATCCGGGCCGGGCCCCGGGCCGGGCCAGGCCAGGCCCGGGCCCGGCCCGAAGCCCGAGCCCGAAACAGGCCCGAGGGCCGGCCCGGATTTCGGGCCCGAAACAGGCCCGAATGGTCAAAATTGGTAAAAAATTTTTGATATAGTTTTAGATAATAAACATGACTGATAGGAAATAAATGTAAAATAACATATTATATAAAACCAAATTGGCATAGAAGGAACAGATTTTAATCTAAAATAAACTTTATTGTATACAATTGTAACCTCTCCTGTTTGTCTCTTGGAAAATTATAAACGTAGTCTGAATAAATGACTAGGTATAATAAATTAATGCGCTACTCGCCAATCTCACATAATATCATTGAAAACATTTGAATGAAACCTATTTCGGTAATTCGAGAACGGTATCGAGCTCTACCAGAATAAAAGTGCCAAAACAGCAATGATACTAGTTTTGAATCAATTGATATATAAATTATACAATACATTAATGTTTTTCAATTCAATCGAAGTGGAAAGCTTGTATTTCTAAAGATCTCAGTAAAAATTTGGTATTTTTCTACCCATTTACATAAATTTTTTCTCTGGCCCGGAAACGGAACGGGAAAAAGTCCGGGCCTGTTTCGGGCCAGGCACTAGAAAATTCCGGGCCGGGCCCGGGCCGGGCCGGTCCGATCGAGTCTTGATCCGGGCCAGGCTCGGGCTAGGCCCGGTCCGGGCCCGGCCCGGGGCCCGAGCCCGAAACAGGCCCGGATGACAACACTAACCACAACTCGCTTCTGTTTTGGCGGGTCAATTTGAAATGTCGAAAAATGAAACAAATTTGACACAAAATGTCTCAAAAGAGCATCAGATTGACACGTTTAAAAGATTAATTTGCTGCTAAAGCGTCTCTGCTCCTGCATTCATCAAAATTGGAAAATTTGTTGATCCGAAATTTAAGATAAACCTATTGCCCATAATAAATTTGTCTGTAAATATAACGTTTCAAGGAAAATCCTGAACATGCTTTAACCCGCGGGTCAATGCGGGTCGAAAGACTCGACCCAACCCGCTTCCAACTCTGGAGCGAACAGAAGAACCATCACTCGAATCGAGTTACCAAGGCCAGCAAGATGCAACAAGACAAACCCAGCGATATTTCATGATAAACATACCGACTCCAAAAGATGGAATAAAATCCTATGCGAATCAGAAATATATTTCGTCCAGGAAATAATAAGTTAAATCAACTCAAATTAGGAAAAAGCAACTACCTATAAAATAGATCTAGTGTTGTGCACAGGCTCTGTCTAGACCCAGCCGGCCGCTCAAATACAGGCCGGTCGGTGACAGTTTCTGCGGCTTGTCGCCTTAAACTTTCTACGATCTCCCTTGAAAACGGTCAAATCTTCCATTTTCACTTGTATTATAGCTAGCCGGCGAAAAGTGGCACCGAACGCCAGCCCATGAAAAATTAGGCCGACCATCTGACATCGTGGATGCGAACAAAACGGTTGTCCTAAAATTAAAAAAATTCCTTGGCACTCAAAAAAAGACCGCTACCACAGTAGAGAAGCACTAGTATAGGGATTTCTATAAAGGGAAGCACAGAGATGAAGGCCCTAATCTACCTAGCCTATCGCTCTTATCCCTACCCTACTGTACAAAACTTCGAAAGAATGCACAAGACGTTTACTCGACAAAACCACTACTGTAGCTTCATTCATTGGACATTGAAAACAGATTAAACATTCACATAAACATTTAGCCTAAACAATAATGAGTAACAACAAACCAACTATACATCAAATTCAATCAATATAAGGGACTAAATCAAAGCAAACTCTTCAAAAATTAAAAATGTCAAAATATTTCCGATTAAATTTCAATAAACATCATAATCAAAATCTAGAAAGTACATAATAGTTAATAAATTTTTGGACATTTTGAAAGATACTGAGTAAAAGAAACGGGTCTTGTCATTTCGCGAAATTCGAAATTTTTCGATTTCTAAGGGGGGACCAAGGGAAACCGAAAAATTTTTGTCTTCGATTTTGCTGAAAAGATGTATATAGGGGTTTTCGGGGTCGTAGAACACGAATCTGAAGTCCGTTTTTCGATTCAGCTTTCCGTTCGCTCAGTATAAGCTAAAGCTTTAAGCTTAAGATGTAAGCTTATACTGAGCGAACGGAAAGCTGAATCGAAAAACGATTCATGTTCTACGACCCCGAAAACCCTATATACATCTTTTCAGCAAAATCGAAGACAAAAAATTTTTCGGATTCCCTTGGTCCCCCCTTAGAAATCGAAAAATTTCGAATTTCGCGAAATCGAAAACTTTTGCGATATTTGAACTCAGCGTGGTCGAAAACATACCCACACCAAATTTTAGCTCATTTGGTCAAGTTTTAAGGATTTTGAGTACTGGGGGGGGTAAACGAAACAAGACCCAAAGATACAACGAATCCCAAAATTGCTAAACAAAAATAGTGCAAACATTCACTTGTGCTTGTTACATAAAATGGACAAAACTTCAAGGAACATCAACATCTATAACATAGGAGAAAAGCCATAATGCTTGTTATCTAGAGTTGTTGGTCAGGTCGGCCCAGAGTAGAGCCAAACCGGCCGGCCGCCGGCGAAAACCCGATCGGTTGGCCGGCCGGGTCAGAAACAACCGGTCTTTGGAACCAGGACAATACATGATATTATCTTTCTGTTATACATAACCAGGAGTAACTGTATGCATCATTTAATGCTAAAAATTTTGCAAAATACTCCCAAAATAGGGCCAAATCACCCGGCGGCCGACCGGCCGAACCACAAAACCGGCCGGGCAACAAACACTATTGTTATCTGACCGTACACATAGGTATGTTATGTTGTAGTTGGTTTCAAACAAAAACAAAAAAATGTAAACCACTAAAAACAAAGTGTGCACACTGGACATATACAGTGCTGTTGTTTCAATAAAACTCCACATAGCCCCTTTCAGGCCTGGCTTATTCAGGCTAAATTTGACGGGGGACGGGGCCCAAAGTTTTCCCCCGCCGTAGACTGGGAGGGGGGGGGGTAGATTTATGTAAAGAATTTTTGCTTTTTAACGTTTATTTGTCAAAAACCTGACAAAAGTCGCCCAAAGGGGCTAGATTTAGGGGCTTTTTAAGCTGAAAATGCAAAAAATGATTTAAAAATCCCAGTGAGACAGGACTCATCAATGTCAAATATGTCCCCATTGGTAAATAAAAACAGAGTTCCCTCATAACTTCAGGCAAAACACAATTATGGCGCTACAGAATACATCACATATACCCAATATTCATTAATGCAAAAAATATACAATAAAAACAGTATATACAGCAGTGCGGTGAAACATCAAACAAGCAAGAAAACTTAGAATATGCAGATATGACAGTAGTATAATATATTATATATGTAGCGCAACAAAAAACCATTAATAACCAACGAAAAAAGCACAGATATTATGTATCATATTGAATGGGCAAAAGAAAAACTGGTAACTGTAAGCAATACAGTTCTAGCTCAAAACAGACATAGCATTGTAAGAGTAGTTCACCACTTTACACAAAACTGCCCCCTAGCAGTAAACACAAACGAAATAAAAATACAAAACTATACCGAAATTTTTTACCAACTAAAAGTAGCAAACTACGTAGATGTCCCGGTTTTCACTAAGCTCAATTAAAATTTCCACAGTAATCAGAAAATATATTTTATTTACGTATATACGTTACGTATACTGGTTTTTTTGTTACAATTGGACAATAATCTATTCAAAAATTTGATGCATTAACTGTTGCAACTTTTTAAAGGAAACCGTCGAAATGTTTCACATTTTATTTTCATAAAAAACAGAATGAGAGTAACCCCGAAAATGAAGCCAAAAGCAGTATAGGTCAAAAACAAAACATTACAAACAATTATTAAATACACACACACAAAAACATGTTACGTAGCATCACATTATAAATTATATACAAAACTAAGATTTACTGACATATATAGCGGAAAAGTAAGCACTAAAAATCAAAGTACAACGCACAGAGAAGTGGGGAAATAAATAAAACAATGCAAACAAAAGCCAAAATAGGTTATACGCAGTGAACGGAGATAGTATGTTAGGCCACACCTACACATCTTCTTAGTAAACTAAATTCAGACCTATAATATAGACAAGCATTGACCGATCAATCACTATTACAACATGGAAAATGCACATAATAAGAATAAGCGTTTTGGGTTCAACCGGCTTAAACGGGCATGAGTAGGGGTTGCTGAACACGAAATTTTCAACTATATACATTTTCAAAAAAAATTAATGCATAAGACAGTAGAAATCCAGTAGTTAGGTCCTCAATAATCCTCAATTTTATCGAAAAAAAACTGAAAAATGCAGAGCTAGCCGTCCCTACTCTAATCCAGCCCCAAAAACCATTGTGACGCTATTCTTTTTTGACAGCAAACATATGCTTATCAGCGCACTGATAGCAAAAGTACTTGTCCATCTGATGGGCGCAGTCCACTGAAATGCCGACACAGAGAATGTGAAACCAGAGGGCACAGGCATCACACTGGACCCAGTTTACAGCATCACCTAAAATACAAAAAGAAGGAAAATGAGAACACTAAAATGTGGAAGTATTAGTTGGCAAGGGGTCACTAGTATTCACTGGCTTATTTTTAGGCCAAAAAGCTATAGGGGGCTCAAAGTTGCCCTTCCATGGCTGGCCCACCAAAAATGGGGGCATATTATTGAAAAAACTTGTGTTACGTTAAAATACATTTTTGTGAAAAAAATACCAAAAATCTCTAAAAAATGACTAATTTTATGTGTTTTTAAGCTAAAATATCTAAAATTTCCATGAAAATCCGGCAAAGCCGGAAAAGGTTTTGAAAATTTTGGGTGAAAATGGTAAAATTTGGTAATTTTTCGGGTAATGGGGGGGAGGTCCGAGGTTCGAATTTAGGGGGGCTTTTCACGGGGAGCTCCTCGAATGGGGGAGGGCAGGTAGCCTAATGGGGCCCCCCCGTAAAAATAAGCCAGGTTCGTGTCGATTCAAGGGGGGGGGGCAGGGGCGCATCTAAGACAGGTCCATTACCTCCGTTGTGGAAAAATGACATTTTTAGTGCAAATTTTGCCATTTTTCGAAAAATGTAGGCCCCCCCTTTTCAAAATACTGAATACGACCCTGGTGGAAACACTTACTTAGTTTAGGATTACGCTCAATCAAAACTACTAATTAAACAGCTAAATTTATGCAACTATGAGCTAAAACATTGTATTTTAAATTAAACTTCGCTTAAAATTTTAACTTTATCCAGTATGCCACATACAAAATTTTAAAGTTGTTGGACAAAAATAATCAAAAGCTAGGAATGGGGGGGGAGCATAGCGCAGGAAATCCCAAAAAAACTAGCACTCAAAACGTACATACCTTCAGGCTGTAAACAATTTAGGGCGGAACATCTTTCAGAATCATAGTGATAGGTCTTTTTCTTGGCGCCACGTTTCCCGCCCACTTTCTCGGATTTTATCTCTAAAATAAACAGGAACAAGCAAGGTGCCAAAAATGGTTGATAAGGATAAGGAAATTGCAAAAAAATAAAAATCAGTAAGCCAAAAAGCAAGAAAACTCTAAATACAATCAAACAGCATGCAACACAAAATCTTGCAGATATATACATTGATTATCTAGCAATTATTGCTCAATGAAACTAAATTTTGGAACATAACACTGTCAACTGCATATAGCAGATAAAAGTAAGTGTGACAAGCATCACATTCTGTTGTTAGCTAGTGGAGTCATTATCCAATCGCTAACTAACTGATTGGTCCACTATCCCACAACTGAGTATCCAGTACTACACAACTGTATAAGCACACTCGCTATATATTTGTGAACGTCTGCTAAAGCCATAGTAATTGTGACCGCCTAAAATACAGCTATTTTGGGAGCAAGGAACGAGAATAATAGAGTGGACAAAAGTACGGCTGGGTTTACTTTAGTGAGGGTGCGGGGGAGGGGGGGGCGACCTCCCCCCCACCTTTTTGGGCTTCCCCCCACTCACACTAAGGTGCCTAGACATTGCCACTAACATAGAAGAAATAGGGTTTTTGATCAAAATTTTCAAATTTTTTGTTAAAAAATGGTCTATTTTGGTGATAAAACTTAATTTTTCAGCACTTTTTAGCTAAGTTATAGCAGTATATATATACGTGAAAAACAGGATATTTACTAGTGGGAAAAATGCCCTAAACGGGCATGCAATGGCTAGAATAGGGAAAGAAGGAAGGGCGGAAAAATGCCAATATATACGTATA
>JASAND010010693.1:0-17623 GCA_030248195.1 Trissonchulus latispiculum | reverse complement strand
CTAAGTGCGTTATACATGAAATTTGCTGTAGCAGAAAGATAACGCCTTTCGCTGTACAGTGCAAAAGAACTTATTCTAATACGATACAAGGAGCGGTCAGTAGAATTTTTCGCTACATTTTTTTCAGCTCTACAGGGGGGCAAAAGTTACCCCCCGAGAGAGCAAAGTAGCCCCGGTTGACGGTAATAAATGCGGTTCCCGCGAGCTGCCACGGTGAAATCAGAAAATCTTTGGCTTGCCCCCCCTGAAATTTATTCCCTGGCTACACTAGTGTGCATGGTTCGTTGTATATACAGTGCGTGCGAGACGTGTCGAAAATCCCGAAATATTGGGGAAATTTGAAAATGTCTGGAAAAATCGGAAAAATGTCTGGAAAATATCGGAAAAAGATCGAAAAACCTCGTGGCGGAAAATTTATAAAAATCGGAAAATCCCAGAAAAATCAGTAAAAAAATCGGTAAAATCGGAAAAATCGGAAAAACGCGGGACAATTTCCGGAAAAAATCGGAAAAATATTGTCCGATTTTTCAACAAAAAGCTCTGTGCTAATTATGCTCTGTCTACCCCCGTCGACTTGTTGTGCAAATTCTATTGAACTAATGAACTAATTACAAATGAGCTAATCTTTCCATACACAATATTAATTTTCTTGTAAAAATATTTTGTTCCTGGAAAAAATTACGGAATTTTCAGCGGGCCCCTCCTTTTCAAATCCTGGATCCGCCACCCCCCCATACGATCTCGACTACTCCCCCCAAGCCGAGCTCAGACCCCCTCCCTCCCCCATAAAATGGGGGAGGGAGGGGGTCTGAGCTCTCGGCTTGGGGGAGTAGTCGGGGTCGAACATGGGGGCGAGTGGCAGGATTTTGAGAGGGGGCCGCTGAAATTCCGAGGGGGGGGGGGCCTACACAATTTTTTTCTTTTTCAGAGACCTCAAAATATTTTTACAAGAAAATTAATATTGTGTATGGAAAGATTAGTTCATTTGCAATTAGTTCATTAGTTCAATAGAATTTGCACAACAAGCCGACGGGGTCTGAGAGAGCCAGAGCATAGGTGTAATTGGGGGGGCACAGGAAAACTTTTGTTGGAAAAAATCGGAAAAAAATCGGAACAATATTTTTCCGATTTTTTCGGAAACTATTCCGACTTTTTTGTGCAACTTTTCCGATTTTTTCCAAATTTTTACCGATTTTTTTCCGATTTTTTCCGGGGATTTTCCCGATTTTTGTGCAACTTTTCCATTATTCCGATTTTTTTCCGATATTTTTCCGATCTTTTTTTCGATATTTTCCAGACATTTTTCGATTTTTTCCGACTTTTTCCAGACATTTTCACATATCGTTTTTGGTTTTTCCCAAATTTCCCCAATATTTTCTTGGGATTTTCTCGACACCTGCATATATAGATCGTCACGCACTGTATATACAACGTATTATGCACACTAGTGTAACCAGAAAAAATTTCGGGGAGCAAATCAAGATTTTCATGACTTAACTGTGGCAGTTAAAAAGGGAACCACATTTATTACCGTCAACCGGGGCTACTTTGCCTTGGGGGGTAACTTTGCCCTGCTTCGGAAAGAAACGTAGCGGAAATTCTACTGACTGCTCCTTGTATAGTATTAGAATAAGTTCTTTTGCACTGTACAGCGAGAGGCGTTATCTTTCTGCTACAGCAAATTTCATGTATAACGCACTTAGTACCATAGGTGTGGCTGGCAGAAAAAAGTGGGGGTGGGGTTCTGAAAAAAGTAGGGAGAGGTTTGGCGAAAAAAGGGGTAGGGGGTCGCGAAAAGTCGATTTGGGGGGAGGGGTAAGAAAAATTTTCGCGGGGGGGGGGGGGTCGGCAAAAATTGGTTTTTCGCTAAAAAATTGAAAAATTTTCTCAATTTAGAGATATTTTTAACGATTTTTTAGCTTAATTAAGCGAATTCTAGCAATTTTTCGCTAATTTTCGGAATTGTTTGGAAAAATTTCGAATTTTTAGCTAAAAATTTTCAAAAATTTAAGTAGGGGTTAGAAAATTTTTAGGGGGGGAGGGGTCTGAAAAAATCGATTTGGGGGGGGTAGGAAAAAATTTTTAGGGGGGGGGTCGGCGACCCCTCCATTTGGGGGGAGGGGTCCCCCCCCCACCCCCCTAACACACCTATGCTTGGTACGGATGCACATGGAGTAATTTAGTACGACAGTTACAAAGTTTCGAAAACATGCCGAATTTTAGCTGTTTGGGGAATTCAGCTAAAACCCACCCCCCCCCCCTTAACCAACTATAGTAAGTTATATGCCAAATTAAAGCTTAAATCCTGAGCATTCTTATTAACTAACCTATCGTCGAAAGAAATTGCTTTTAATGATTGCAAGATTGAAAGAAAGTTTTTTCACCATTAAGTCCATTATGTATATATATACCAAAGTGCTAGTCTTTTTATTGGATCCAGAAAAATCTTATTGTGTTGATTTCAAACTCGGGTCAAATTTTAGATGACTAACCAGTGAGAGGTTGAATATTTTGTTTTCCTTTCTATTCATTGGATTTAATTTATGCCAGCCAAAACATTTACAAAAATGTGAAAATTGGATGACTTGATCAAATTTAAGTCAGTTTCATCACTGACGGAATAGTTTTACACAGAAAGAACTTTTGAGAAAGCTATTATGCATGTTTATCTCAGGTTAAGGTGTCCAATATGCTTTAATTCTGCAATAATTTTAATTGAGAAAAGTAGCCCCTTTCGGCGGGCAAAGTAGCCCCATGTTGGGGTACTCTGCCCACCGGGGTTAAATATTTATGTTTAAACTTTATCAATCGAGAGATAGGTTCATAAGATAGCTCAGGATTTAAGCTTTAATTTGGCATATAACTTACTATAGTTTGTTAAGGGGGGGGGGGGGTGGGTTTTAGCTGAATTCCCCAAACAGCTAAAATTCGGCATTTTTTCGAAACTTTGTAACTGTCGTACTAATTTACTCCATGTGCATCCGTACTAAGCACAGGTGTGTTAGGGGGGGGGGGGGTGGGGGGGGGGACCCCTCCCCTAGATTGGAGGGGTCGCCGGCCCCCCCCCCCCCCCCCTAAAAATTATTTCCTACCCCTCCCCCCAAATCGATTTTTTCAGACCCCTCCCCCCTAAAAATTTTCTAACCCCTACCTAAATTTTTGAAAATTTTTAGCCAAAAATTCGAAATTTTTCCAAAAAATTCCAAAAATTACCGAAAAATTGCTAGAATTCGCTTAATTAAGCTAAAAATCGTTAAAAATAGCTCTAAATTGAGAAAATTTTTCAATTTTTTAACGAAAAACCAATTTTTCGCCGACCCCCCCCCTCGAAAATTTTTCTTACCCCTCCCCCCAAATCGACTTTTCGCGACCCCCCTACCCCCTTTTTTCGCCAAACCCCCTCCCTACTTTTTTCAGAACCCCCACCCCCACTTTTTTCGCCAGCCACACCTATGGTACTAAGTGCGTTATACATGAAATTTGCTGTAGCAGAAAGATAACGCCTTTCGCTGTACAGTGCAAAAGAACTTATTCTAATACGATACAAGGAGCGGTCAGTAGAATTTTCGCTACATTCCTTTCCGAAGCAGGGCAAAGTTACCCCCGAAGGCAAAGTAGCCCCGGTTGACGGTAATAAATGCGGTTCCCTTTTTAACTGCCACAGTTAAGTCAGAAAATCTTGGCTTGCCCCCCGAAATTTTTTCTGGCTACACTAGTGTGCATAATACGTTGTATATACAGTGCGTGCGAGACGTATGCAGGTGTCGAGAAAATCCCAAGAAAATATTGGGGAAATTTGGGAAAATGTCTGGAAAAAATCGGAAAAATGTCTGGAAAATATCGGAAAAAAGATCGGAAAAATATCGGAAAAAAATCGGAATAATGGAAAATTTGCACAAAAATCGGGAAAATCCCCGGAAAAAATCGGAAAAAAATCGGTAAAAAATCGGAAAAAAATCGGAAAAGTTGCACAAAAAAGTCGGAATAATTTCCGGAAAAAATCGGAAAAATATTGTCCCGATTTTTTTCCGATTTTTTCCAACAAAAGTTTTCCTGTGCCCCCCCAATTACACCTATGCTCTGCCCCCCAGACCCCCCGTCGGCTTGTTGTGCAAATTCTATTGAACTAATGAACTAATTGCAAATGAACTAATCTTTCCATACACAATATTAATTTTCTTGTAAAAATATTTTGTTCCTGGAAAAAGAAAATTGTTACCCCCTCCCCCCGGAATTTTTCAGCGGGCCCCCTCCTTTTCAAAATCCTGGATCCGCCACTGCCCCCCATACCCGATCTCGACTACTCCCCCCCCAAGCCGAGCTCAGACCCCCTCCCTCCCCCATAAAATGGGGTCCAAACTCCAAACAAGAGAAAAATGCCAAATTGTCGCAAAATTTTCTGAAATTTTTCAAACATTTTCTAAATTTTTTCAAACATTTTCTGAAAAAATCGGCTGGAAATAGTTAAAAACGCTAAAAAATAGGCTGTAAAACACAAGAGTTGTTTTTGAGTAGATTTATGACGAAAATAGCAGATTTTATGTTAAAAAAGGGCCATTTTTAGCTGAAAAAATTTGGGTACAGTTTGGGTAGTTTTTTTTGACAATTTCCGATTTTTTAGAGCCCCCAAGCCAGATTTGGACTTTTGACTCCCCCCCCCCAACCCAAACTGGTGGTACACCTATGGGGTACCCCCCACCAGATTTCAAAGGTCGGCGAAGATTTACCACCCCCCCCCCCAGACCCAAAGTTCCAGGGAGACTATGGGGGGGGGGTCCACACGACCACACGAAGCCCAGTTTTAGAAAACAATTGGAAAAAGTTTCTAATTTTTTTCCAAAAACTTTCCAGCAGGTAACTGAACTTTATTTCTAATTGTTTTCTAAAAAATATCTATTTGTTTTCTAATTAATTTCTGCTAAATGTTTTCTAAGAGGCCCACTTTGTAATTGTTTTCTAAATAATTTCTTAACGTTTTCTTGCAAGTTTCTTAATGTTTTCTCAATGTTTTCCCTAAAAAACGGACATTTTCTATATTATTTCTAATTAATATCTGTTTGTTTTCTAAACTACTTCTGTTATTTTCTCAATGTTTTCTAGCTTCCTTCCCAAGAGCTTTACAGAATATTTTCTTAATGTTTTCTGATTTATTTCTGAATTTTCCTTTACCTAGCTTAAGGTGCCTTCATAGTTGCGTACGCAGGCGTACGCGCGTCGACGCGCGCCTACGCGCTTCTACAAACGTTAATATCATATTGCGCGCATCAACGCGCGTCGACGTGCGTCGATGCGCGTGAACTGGCATGCTACAAATGGGTGCGTCGACGCGCGTCGACGCACGTCTACGCGCGTCGGCGTCGACGCTTCCAGTGGTAGCATAGCACCAGGGCGTGATGTCACGTTTGGAGGCGTCGACACCTCCAAATGTAACATGGTAGTGTAGCGCGTTGACGCGCTTCGACGCGCGTCTACGCACGTTGACGTGCGTCTACGCGCGTCTAGAGGCGACTGGGACTATGAAATCACCATTATTTTACTGGGGGAGGGGGGGAGGGGGTACCGCCGCCCCATTCAGCGACCTCCCTTCATTCGAGTAGCCCCCCCATGAATTTCGACCTCCCCCTATAACCCGAAAAATTGCCTAACCTAACCATTTACCATTTTTACCCTAATTTTTCAAACATTTTCCGGCTTCGTCGGATTTTTAACGACATTTTCGCTATTTTAGCGTAAAAACACCTAACATTAGTTATTTCTTATCGATTTTTGACAATTTTTGCACAAAAACCCTAAAAAATCGCACATTTTTTCACAAATATGCCCCCCCCATATTTGGTCAGCCATGAAGAAGTAAATTCGATCCCCCCATAAATTTTGCCCAAGAAATAAGCAAGTTACTTTTTCCAGATCTTCCTTGAGAAACAAACATTCATCGAGTAATGTTATTTCTCCGTCACTCTAATTATTGATAAGTGATAACGCCGAAAGTGTCGAAGACGCTTTCCTAAAAGTGGGAATGGGCTCTGAATCTGGAAAGAAGCCCGCAGTTCCCCAAACTAAAATATACGTATTGTAGGAACTATATATACACCATCAGCGGAACCTCCAGGCCTCCCCTGAAAAAAATCATGAACGCGACGATGATAAAATGATGGTTAAACACAAACCTAGAAATTCCGTAGAATTTTTTCCGTCGAAACTTTTTACGAACTTTTATGCAGTCCTCCAAAATTTTTTGCGGAATTTCGAAAAAATTGCAAACTCATTTTAGTTTAGTTTAGTTTAGTTTTAGTTTTTTTAGTTTTTTTCGAAAACTAATGAATTTTATTAATTAGCTTGTATATATATATATATATATATATATATATATATATATATATATATATATATATATATATATAATCCGATTTTTAACATTTCACGAATAATATATACTAACCATATTATGTTACAAACAGTTTTCGAAAGTCGAAGCGCGTGCATTTTTTACAAGAATAAAAATTTGAAAGTGGAGACGCGGGGCTTCTGCGGAGAAGATGAGAAAAGTTTGTAAATCTGAGGAAAACTCTCAATATAAACACTCAAAATTTTAATTCCGGCAGGCAGTAAAAATCTAAAATATTAGCTAACTACCAAGCCAGAAAAATCTTTAAAATTATGGTTTGGCAACATTCACAAAATTTCAAAAAGAAGTTTGCAGAAAGACTTCGGAAAAAATTGTATACAAGAACTAAAAATGCTAATTCGCCGCATGTAAAATACATATGAGTATATACTCTCTGACAGGTTGTACAAACACGGAAACTAGCCTGTAAAATGCATATGAGTAGCGTTGAGGTTGTAAATCAAGGAAAACAAGTTGCAACGGCTTAACATATGAGCCTGTCCTACAACGAGGAGCATTTTGAGCCTACAGTAAAAAATACCCATGCAGGTAAAGTTTGACAATAATGGGAGTGATAAGAAGGATTTTATTAGCCAAACAGTTTTTTGAACAATTTCAAAATTTTTGTTTTACCTCGATAAAGATTAATGTGTACGCATTAGCAAAAAAGCATTAATGTCACTGAAAAATTCAGGATATTTTACCCTAGAAAACATGTTTTCATGGCTCCGCAATTGGAGTTATTGCAGGAATTTTTAAATTTGAAAAAGGTATACTTTTTTGGATAGAAAATGTGACTTGCATAGTTGGATGTAAAATGACACACATAAAACGTATATGGCCGATTTTTTGTTTACTAGAAGGTAAAATTCACGTGCTTTCAGAAAAATATAAATTTATGCAAATTAGGTGGGAGAATTGTATGGTATAGGCTTAAACAGATGTTAGGTCAATTATTTCCCATGTTGCCCCGGGTTCCCCAAAAGTTGCTCAGCTCGACCGAAAATCGCCTAAGTCCCCACCCCACCCCTCTACAGCCACTTTAACCATACAATTTTACGACAAAAGTTGCTCAGCTCACTTAGGGCTTTCATTTGGTCCCAAATTTGACCACTTTTAAAAAATTTCATTTTTGACCGAAAATCGCCTAAGTCCCGACCCCACCCCACCACAGCACTCTACAGCCACTTTGAGCATGCAATTCCATGACAAAAGTTGCTCAGCTCACTTACGGCTTTCATTTGGTCCCAAATTGACCACCTTTGAAAAATTTCATTTTTGACCGAAAATCGCCAAGTCCCCACCCCACCCCACCACAGCACTCTACAGCCACTTTGAGCATGCAATTCCATGACAAAAGTTGCTCAGCTCTCTTACGGCTTTCATTTGGTCCCAAATTTGACCACTTTTGAAAAATTTCATTTTTGACCGAAAATCGCCTAAGTCCCCACCCAGCCCACCACAGCACTCTACAGCCACTTTGAGCATGCAATTCCAGGACAAAAGTTGCTCAGCTCACTTACGGCTTTCATTTGGTCCCAAATGTGACCACTTTTGAAAAATTTCATTTTTGACCGAAAATCGCCAAGTCCCCACCCCACCCCACCACAGCACTCTACAGCCACTTTGAGCATGCAATTCCATGACAAAAGTTGCTCAGCTCACTTACGGCTTTCATTTGGTACCAAATTTGACCACTTTTGAACAATTTTATTTTGGACCACCTGACCCCTTACCGACCTGACCCCTCAGACGGTCAAGTGGAGTCAGCCAAGCAAAATGGGTTCGTCGTACAGCAAAACGGACACCAGACATGAGCTGGGCGCACCAGAAAACCCCTATAGAGAAAGTTTTGAGAGGCCAATAGGATAGGCCATAGAGCCATATAGGCAGTATTGCCCAATATATAGCACAGTCTGACTTATTAAGGCGCCTTTGAAGAATACTTTTTGGCTATTTCAGCGTTTTGGCCGACTTTGGCCCCCAGCCAAAAATTTTTTCCGGCTCCGGGAGGCACAAAAACTAGCCTATCGTCTTATTTTTGATTAGTACTACAAGAATATATATGGTTTTCATAGGCAAAATGTTTTCTATCTGCAGTTATTCAGGCTACAAAACCCCCTTATGAGACATCTAAAGCAACCGGAAAAAACATCACTTTCGTAAGCGATTTTTGGCGCAATTTTTTAACGGAAAGTGGTACGGGGATGAAACTTCCCACGTATACTAAACAAGACACGTACAATTTTTGCGCATATAATCTGCGCACTAATGTACTCTTTATAAGCTAACAAAATGACGTCTACCTGTGAAAGTATCCGTGACAGGATTTAACCCAGCCAAGCGCTTGGACGTGCCAAAGTCTGAGATTTTGCAAACACCGCTATAAGTATTAACCAGGTCGTTGTCTCCCTTAATGTCCTCTCTCTCTCATGTTAAGAATACTTTGGCTGATTAGAACACTGTAGCAAGTAAGATTACTAGCAAACGTGTGATAATGACTACGCTGAGGTTCAATAACACGAGTTTTTGTCAAACAAATTGCAACAAAAGCTAGCACAGACGTACAACTGTAATATCATTTTGCTGCTAGCTTACTCGCTTTCTAACCTTGTACAGCATAGATAATTCTTTTCAGGCATTGTCTAAGCTAAGGATGTCTAGTACATCAGAATGTTCTCTTTGACAAGTATATACTGGCTCCATGAGAGTGAATACTAGTCATTTCGATATGATAATGGGTGCCCTATCAACTGACATAAAAGTTTATATAAAAATATGACAAAAGAAGTAATTGTTAAAACTCTTAAAATTCCTATTACTCCTATTGACGAATGCTTCAGCATTTAATACGGAAAAAAGCAAACAAATAAAAACAACAGGAACTCGCATTAAAACAATTGAAAAACAACAGGAATACTTATAAAACAATTGAAAAAACAATTGGAAATCAAAATTAACAAATTAACAATAATGTAATCATTGCATAACAAACGCACTCGTATTGTACAATACAATACCTGAGCAACTGTAGAGTCAGAAGAAGTTATTTTTGTTCCTATAAGCAAGAGTACATAATATAAGAGTGTGCCACTAAGCACAATCTCTGTTATCAGAGCAAAGACCATGCTCTGCTCGCTAACGGCCCACCCCCCCCCCGCAAATTGGACCCTTCACTTCAAAGCATTTTGTGCGCTATGCTTGTGTTGTAAAGCTCGAAGCTAATTGTATAATCTACTATGTTCAAATGTAACGTTTCAGACTCCCATTTCAACTGGAAAAAATGTGTAAATACAATTAATATCATACAAACTAGCACAAATAATTATCTGTACAATTCTTTTAGTACAATCCTATAGAATAGGTTGACGGAAATGTACTGGTACAAACAGGCGGCAAAACGTATTGCACAATTATTAATAGTTTCTTACATACAATCAGGACAGCACAATCAGAAATATTTAAACAGAAAAAAGACTAGGCAAATTATTGATTACAATCAGGACCGCACAATCTGCAATTATTACAAACGAAATTTGCACAATCAGAGAAATTTTCAAAACAAAATAGGCGAAATTAACAAACAATCATACAATCAAACAACTTATATGGACTACAGTTGCCGTTTACAGGTTCTCCAGCTTCATCACATAGTCGATCTTTTGGATGACACAGAGAGGCAAAAGGTCAGCAGCCGACGGGCACTTGAACAGAGCTGCGGAACACAAGGCCTGGCATTGGGAAATCTGATGCTTCACGGACCTAAAACAGATAAATCTAAAAATCAATTACATAATATTTAAAATATTGTAGTTAATTATAACATTTCTAATTATATTTTTGTAATTTAATTTCATATAAGAATCATAAAAAATTTCAACAATAAATCAATGTGACTTTAACATAGATTGTTGCAATTTTTAATCTATTATATAAATTTTTACTTAATGTTCTCGCTTGTGTCTAGACATAAAGTCAGGTCGCACACCAGCGATCCAATCAGCAGTCATGTTATGCACTCTGATCACCTGAAACAAATAGAAATTTAAATATTATGCTGGCCTCTCACATAGACTATTAACTAACAATTTACAACACATATTAGCAAGAGTGCATAATATAAGAGTGTGCCACTAGGCACACTCTATGTAATCAGAGCAAAAACCATGCTCTGGTCGCTAACGGCCCACCCCCCCCCCGCAAATTAGACCCTTCACTTCAAAGAATTTTGTGCGCTATGCTTGTGTTCTAAAGCTCGAAGCAGGCACAATATTCGCGCACACACTGCTTATGTTTTAGAGCTTAAGCACATAAGCATATAGCGAGTGAGAGTACCCCCGTTTCGACTAGGTAATGATTTGCGGGAGGGTCACTAGGGTCTGATTTGCGGGGGGGGGGTGGGCCGTTAGCGAGCAGAGCATAGTTTTAGCTCTGATAACATATTGCTTGCCTAGTGGCATACTCTTATTATTATGTACTCTTGATATTAGTCAATACGAGAAAAGATTAGGACGGATCACATACTACATTTTGCAAATATACACTGTTTTTTGCAAAAATGCAAGAAGACGAATACTTTAGTTACAGCTGCATCATGACCATCATCTATCGTAGTGGTGATTTTGCCGAGCTACATATGCCCGGGAGGCCGGTGAATAGTTGCATGAAGTTCGCCAATATTACAGTTACGGTACGAGGTCTATGCTACAAATTTACAACTTAAGTTTTAAATAGTGCACAAACCATAATCTGGATAATGGAAAGCTAAATTATACATTACCTTAGGAAATGGCGTTCTTGGAGCAGATATGGCGTTACGCATTTTCCTGTTCATGACATTAGTCATCACTTTGCTTATTGTCTCAATAGCTCTAGAAAGACCCTTACAGCCTTCAGCTGAAACAATTACACACACATTAACGTTTAATCAGAATGCTCAAAGAATCTGTCATCATCCATAATGGACAATTCAGCAAAGAGCAAAAAGAGCAAACATATACAATCACGGATAACAAAGCATTCATCAGCAAACAACTAATTTTATACTAAAACTAACCACAAATTTTGAAGTGACTATAAAAATTACTAATGTTTAAATAGTCGCCTAAACATACTAAATCTGTTTAATTCTAATTATAAACATTACTATGTTTTCTGGTTCCAGACTTGGATTTGTCCATCATTGTCGAAAACTTCTTGATTCGTTCAAACTGCATCACTTTGGGGTCCTTATTCGTCACCATAGTTCGAAATTTTGCAGCAACTAAAAAATGAAAAAACAAACAGTATTTGCATCCAAATATATGAAAATTTGAATTATTAATATTATAAAATAGCATCTATGTATTTAGCACTTTATAACTATTACATATTAATGTCAGATTATTTATCATGCACTTCTTGTGATCAGCATAGTCCAATTTCCAAGTGAGAAAGGAATCCAAAGACTGCTGAAATTTCGGATCGCCAGACAAGAATTTGGTTACATTGGTTACACTTCTGTCACAGTACTTAAGCACAGATTGGCCCTTCCAGGCTCCAAATCATATAAAAACATTTTATCAGTACAGTGACCATATTGAGTATAATTCTTGTCATTATTATATACAAGAAATCTACTAAATCAATTAAAAAAGGTAATTCATATCTTAATCTTGCTAGTTTCTTGACACAAAAGGATTATACGTATATCATCGTGTTCATGTGTACGTTAAACAATTGACCCTTCCCGTGTATGATGGAAATAATTTTGTTCAGTTCATGACTATACACACGGACCCGACTTTACCGTTGACATTAGTAAACTAACCACATCAAACATATAAAATAACTATAACACTTACGTGTTACCTTTACTGATATTCACAACAGATCCTGGTTTAAAAACCTTGTCCTGTCTCGACTGCATCAAACTGATTTGAACACTGGAACCTAAAAAATCAATCAATTAATGCAAAATTAAAAATTATACCGTGAAAGAACATTCAATAATACAAAACTATTCTCTTCAAATAATAGAACCATCGTCAAAGATAAGTATATATAATTATGTAATACTAAATAAACATATGCATAGATAAAAATATCCGTATATAAAAATTTACATATTTCATTCTGCAACATAAGAAATTACCTTTTGCTAAGATCTGGAACTTAATGACCGCAGAGGAAGACCATTTTGAGATGCCAGGCGATCAAACAGCAGTTCAGGATGCACATAGACCGTATCCTACAACAACGATAAAACCTCTATTCAACAGAAATAAGCGCTTAATCAGTACGTAGAGTACATTATAAACCAGTAACCATAAACGCACGTTAAAAACTCTAAAATTTTCAAGGTGTGACGTAACTTCGCGACTACGTTAAGATGACCACTCTGTTGATGTGAGGCACGAAATACAGGCATTTGCAAAACTTCAGGCTTCATCTCAAAGCATTTTGAGCGCCAAGCCTCAGATGGGCCGACTGTCCAAACGTTAAGGTTGGACAGATGAATGAACAACCATTTAACAGGACAATGAGGAACGTCTAGCTCCTCCAAAACAATGTCGCGACTAAAAAGAGAATAAATGATAAGCTTAATGCTTCCATTAAGCCTTAGATAAATACAAAGAATATCTACCTTCAGAGGCAATAAAACACATTTAACTCTTAAGATTTGATAAATCAATTAAGTAAAAAAATTATGCAAATCCAATACATACGTTGCACCGAGATCTGAAGTCTGTTTTTCTCGAGCAATCTTCACTGAAACAGAGACCCTGTCGTTCTGATCGTGATAGCTGTAACAAACTAAAAGTATCATGACACAAATAACATATATATACCTATATATAAATACATATTTACAAATATTATATATTTTTAAAGATCCACACCACACTAAGCCCAACACGATATGCCATGATTTAATTATAAAACAATAACCCTCGCGATTAATACTTAACAAATTCAGTTACGTATTCAGTTAGAAACTCACAAAAACTTAATATGCTTCAGCTTCATAGGAGGTATATGCAGTCTGGAACTCCCTACAAAGGAAGACGGACGTCCAACACAGAAATAAGTCAGCAAAATCAGGCTTTTATCTAAAAAAAAATAAATTGGCAATTAAAACTTTATAAAAAACCTATACATAATACATTTACTCAGTCATCCATATTCGTGATCCAAACCCTTAAGGCGCACAAAAACCAGTGATTATCTGATACTGACTCAGATACATGGCATATTCCACCAGCAGCCGGGGTCGTACCAGTTCTGTCAACTGATCCAAATTGCCCATAGTGCACTGTGCCAGGAAACGTACATAAACAGGCATGTGACGAATACAACCCACAATCTAAAAACAATGTAACAAACAACCATTGATTTTTGCGTAAAAAACCCCCAGAAATAAAACATATGATACAACGTTTCATCTTTCATCATAAACAATTCAACAACCTTACACTAACATCCAAAAAACAACAATAAAACAATTAAACTTTTCAATCCTCACCGTACTATGCTGCAGACTGTTCAGATAGATCTCAAACTCAGGATTATCATCAATGTTTGCCATTACTAAACTCAGAAATAATACAAGAGTGTAAGCTATAAATCATTATTATTGTATAGAAATTAACATTCTTCATAACTAGTAAACATTCTTGTCAAATCACATTTTAAACTACATCTATTATTGTCAATATGAAATTCTGTTGGCTCACACAAATTATAGTTTTCAATCATTTTTTCAACAATTTTCATTTCTGAAGTATTGGCCTGTCCAGTTTCCATTTCCAGCACCGCATCAACCTCTGGTTCGTCAATTCGAGGAACGCCATTGTCGCCCACACTGTCCAATAGCTGCTGATTGCTGTCATCGTCGTCCTCATCATCCTCGTCTTCCATTTCATCGTCGTCAGCAGTTTCTTCAGTTTCCACTGTCACTGCTGAAAAATAAAATACATTTTTAGTAAACAAATAGGAAGTAGTAAAATTGCTGTATATAGATACAAACATTTACATTGTTCAAATTTAAACTTTTACATATTTTCCGCCTTAATCATCGGAATGGGCAGAAACTAAAATTTTTCCTATAAAACACGCAGCCAGGTCCCAACAACGAATATCGTCGGAACGCTAAGTTGAACGCCTGATTATTAATGTTAATTCCGAAACAAATGAAACGAAAAAATACAAAATTTAAATAATTTCCAGATTATTGAACTTATATGACTAAAAACCTTTCTACAAATTAAAAAGTTAAAATAAAAATTTAGCTATAAAAATACTTTCTTTTTCAGCATGTTTTCCAGCCACTTTAGATCCATACCAATGATACTACGACGAGATGGAACTGATTCATCATCGAAAACACCAGTCTCATCCGATCGCAACCGTTTAGCAGGGGCAGCTGCAGGTTCACCTACAATGCAAAAACATTACTACAAAACCTTTTTTGGGAATTTTATGCAAATTAATGCTACAAAAGAAAGCAACATCTCAAACACACTTCAGTACCACCAGTAAAACTGGATGCAGCCAAAGTTAAAATGAAAAACCCAAAACAAATAAATTAATATAGCCACTATTACTCTTGCTATTACACTCTTGCTATTACTTACATTAATCTTTATTCTAATACAGACTAAATATTGTACATTAATGCACAATTAAAAAATTAATAGAAGCACAAAACTCATACCCTCCACTCTATTCGCGGTACCAGCAACTGTAGTCCAAATATCATCAGAAATGTCACAGAGACGCATGATTCGGAAATGATCGAATATATGTATAAAATTTACAACTATAAATATTGAAATGTTAAAACATAACAACCGAACTAACCGCAAAACAAATTAACAAGTACAATTAACATTTGGTATAGGAATCACAACTGAGGGGGAGAAGAGACTGAGGGAGGGGAAGAGACTGAGGGGAAGGAGTGGTCTAAACTCTAGATAACTTCTCCTTCTTCTTAGTAAGAAAACTTATCCACATTTTAACATTTAATCTGTGCTTCTTCACTCTTCAATTGTGTGTTCCTTCATTGCACCTGAACTGGGAAAAACTTACAACAGACTCGAATACTAATCACATAGCCACATCTGATGTCTGAAAATATTATTTTAAATATTAAATAAAAACCATTTATTACAAACATACTCATAAACTATACCGTGTGTTACACTACTTCATATAAGCAGCGCAGTTGTGCAAAACAATGCACACATGAAAATTTAACAAATTACAAATTCAATATATAGGCTTTTTTTGCAGCATCACGGGATCGAGTACTTTGCTAAATCAATCATATTTTTCATAGCTAGTAGTCCCATCATTGTTTCGTAGCACAATTTTACGTTCATTTGGCTGTTAAAATCCACAATTGGACCTGTCCTGGGTCCTCCAGTGCCAAAATGGCACTTTCAGGGTTTTTGGCCCTTAGCTAGCCAGGGAAGCAAAATCCAAATCTGACACCATAGGATAGCAGCGTGCTCGATAGTATCGTGCCATAGTGTTAAAAATTTTTTCAAAAAAAATTGGGTGGGGTTTTCCACCCAAAGTGGGTTTCTCCCCGCCACATTTGGCAATGTGCCAGACTACGGGGCATCGGATCGATCTAATTTTTGCTGTGTGCAAAGAGGAAGACTTGCCATCATTGCAGATATTTGCAAAACTTTTCTAGCCCAACCCAGTCAAAAGTTACATCGGTCCAAACTTTTGCAAAATTTTGGCGTGGTTGGACCAAAAAGTAGATGTCATTTTCAAAATAAAGTCATAAATAAATAAAGTCATAAAATGAGCAGGAGTGAACCAAATGACTTGATCTTTGCATACGTAGGTAAGAAAGAGTCGCGCGTTCTGCTGCTACGTTTTGGAGCTCATAGCGCCAACCCTTGGCCCGGGAGGAGGGTAGGCTCTTTCCCCCTAAAAAGGGGTGGGTTTCCCCCCCCCCATGGCTATACCAACTGGCCAGTCCCAAGTGGCTACAAACATGTCTTCCTAGGGGGTTTTCTAGTGCGGGGAATTCAAATCTGGCATTAGTTTTCAGGTAACTATAGGCTAATACGGACATCTGGAATCACATTTATCGTCGGACGTTACAGGTCCGGCTGGTTACCAGGTTGGACTCCCAGAAGTGACACACAACCTCAAAAACGGGTAAAAGCGTTTTCAAGGACGCTGAGCTCAAATCTGGCGTTAGTTTTGCTCTAGCTTGCGCTCTAGCTGCTGTTCAGACTTCAGTAACAAAATATAAAAATTATTTATATTTGTTGATAATTTTAACAAAAAAAATCACCCACCCCAGGACGGCTCAGTGATACAACTGGGAACTTCTATCGATAGCGCACAGTCAGAACATGGATATGCACAATATGGGTTGTCTAGGATTTTTCCTTAGTAAATAGCAACCGAAATTCGAACTTCGATCATGAACGTTTTTGAGGTCACTTTTGGGTACACTCACTTAAAGGCCTGTCCTGAACGCATGAAGAGTGAAGAGAGCCTAGTCTTAATTTGTATAAAATAGCTGAAATAGAACTGAACAGAAAATAGAAATAGAAAATAGAAAAAAACTGACTGAACACCAGACTTTTCATCAGGAAAAATAGACTGAACACCAGACTTTTGTTGTTGTTGTTGTTGTTGTTGTTGTTGTTGTTGTTGTTGTTTTCCTGGATCTTCTGGGAATCCCAATATGACCAGAGAGGCTAGTCTAGCCTCCCCGCACTCCTTAGGAATTCCACCACAGCCAGAGGCTCCTCCGACAGGATCCCGAGGGAGGGATTGGGCCCAAGGTACCGGGTACGGATATTGGTATGGGCGGGACAGTCGACTATAAGGTGGTGCAAGTTTTCCTCCTGGGGCCAGTTTCATAAAAATGTTCTCGAGTTCTCGAGTCTAGTAGCTAAACTACGCTGGAAGTTTTCGAGATCCGCAAGCCGCATTGAAAGTCACGCTGAAAAAGTTATCGAGTTCTCGAGTCAAGTTCTCCGGTCGATTTTGACCAGAGAAAATTTCGCCAACTTCAGACTTACTCGAGAAATTTTCGAAAATCTAAATTTGTAAATTTTTTCTTCCTCTTTCGATAACTTCTGTAATTGACTCAATACATCACCATAAAATTTTCCGTAGATACTTTTACAAATAATTTTTAATAGAGAAGAGGCTTTTGTCACTGAAAATAGACTACTCGAGAACTTGAGAACTCGAGACGGTTTTTTATGAAACTGGCCCCTG
>JASAND010010689.1:0-14522 GCA_030248195.1 Trissonchulus latispiculum | reverse complement strand
TTACGTGCAGATATAGTAGCAGAATGCGCAATTATTGCCCGATTTCATTCAAATTTTCAGAAAATACATTGAGAATGATAATAAACGTCCTGTAAAAACGCCAGCTTCATAGCGCTCATGTACAGTGAGAAACAAAAATTTGAAGTTCTAGAACTATATATAAAAAATTATGCCCAGCTACTATAATCATTTTAAAGCTTATTATGTGCTCTACAACTTTACTTTTAGACATAAGTCTCTAGCTCGTATCGTTTTTGAGCAGTGAATTTTTGACCACTTTTTGCTCGAAAATTGGTTATTTTTGACTCGATCTTGCTGAATACAGTTTTTGTCGAATTGGAGTCAGTGTACACTACAAACGTATGCAAGTTTATACTCAAATTAAAGAGCTTCGAAAGAGGCACAAGTCAGGTTAATTAGAGCCCTGTATACTGAATGAGTCTAACGTTCTGGGCAATTAACTGATTTTGTCAAATTGCGGCCAAAATTTTTTGACCGAAGATTGCTCCACAACCAATGGGTGGATCTAAAAGATATACTACACATAGTATGTTTGGACAGTTTGCCCGGGGCGGTTTTTTATTTTTCTCTTTATCAGCCTCCAATCAAGAGCAATGATTTTTCAAAGTTGGATAAAATGCCAAATTTTCAGAAAATGCTCAATTGCTGCATACTGAAACGATATTTTGACAAAATCAAAAAACCGTCCCTGGCAAATTATCTCAGAAACACATTGGAAACGATCATTTTCTTGTTGCGTAAAATTTTTCCAGAAAAAAATTTGGTCAAAAATTAGGGCTATGTATGGTAAGTTTGCGACCAATACAAACCAGGTAGACACGTTTCAATGATACCAAACGACGCAGAAGATGTAGAGCTTCATTTTGATATGTGGCTTAATTCATAGCTCCCAATATTGAGTAAGTTATAGCTTTCCAAAGTTTACTGAATGTAAGGGAAGTGCGACCTTAAGCACATAAGCATAGAGCGAGTGAGCGTACCCCCGTTTCGACTAGGTACTGATTTGCGGGGGGTCACTAGGGTCTGATTTGCGGGGGGGGGTGGGCCGTTAGCGTGCAGAGCATAGTTTTTGCTCTGATAACATAGAGTGTGCCTAGTGGCATACTCTTATTATTATGTACTCTTGATATGATAATATGGTGTCAGGTCCTGCGACGCATGAACCAAGAGGAATTGCCAGGCTTATGCTTGTCTCTCTCTTTGTTGACAGTGTCTGCAACTTTAAGCGAAATTTTCTAGAACTTCACTCCGCTAAAATGTTGCTGTCGCTTCTCTTTCTCACCCTGTCAGCAGCTTTCTACATTGGTGGAATTTTAAATGGATTTTTAAACCATTTGCAGGACAAAGTTAAATAAAGAATATGTTTCAAACTATTACCTAAGTCTTAAAATTTACATTTGAGACAAAGCTTTATAGTTAAAAATTTTGGATTTATACGCTTATTTTGGGATCTTTGCTTATGCACCAGCTTATATCTCTCTTGAATACTTTGTTTTTTCGACATAATATAACACAAAAGGTTGTTTGTCAGGATTTGAGCATATCTTAGTGTCTCATTGGAATTCAAGGTTTTCCTAGCATTGGCGATCTTGCGTGACACCTTTATCACCACCGGTCGAAGGGTAAATAAAAGTTAGCTAATTATTAGACTTTCGAAGATTAAGCAAATTTTTACACATTCAGACGGCAGAATAAATTTACACAAATTGCTGTGAAAATGCTTGAACAGGCAGATCAAATTTCAAAAATTGAAAAAATGTTTTGGCGAATTTATTATTATTTAAGAGATATTTTTCATTGCATAATTATAGTATATTTTGACTAATCCATTGCTGTGTTTGCGAAATGTAAGCAAAAATGCAGCTTTTATAATTTTGAAATCACATAAGCACCATTAGTTTGCTCGATTCTGGCTTGTATAGCTGCGGCGTAAAATAGCACAATGTTGGTTTTAAAAATGTTGCTGTGTGTGCTGTCAATTACAGCGATGGCTAGTGCAAGAACGGGTAGGCTGTGCTTCAGTTTCAGCTATGGTCGTAACTGTCTAACACTTTAACGGTCGTTTCAGTATGTTAAAGCAGACCAATTCTGTTTCTTTTATAAATACTGTTGTTTTAAATATTTAAAAGTGTAAAATTGGGACAGGATATTGTACTGTCCAAAGTGCATTCTGATTTTTATCTATTCTTGTGAATACTTGGAAAAAAAGTATTTTACAATGTTGGATCAAATCGATCGGTCTTGTCAGATCCCGAAGAAGTTCCCACAAAAAGACGGGTTGTTGAAGTTCCTAATCCAGAACAAGTTTACGCGTGGTTTGAAATGAGCTCTAAAGCCCTGTTCACGATGAAGTGCTTTGTGCTTTGTGTTTTGTCTCCTGTACTTTGTGCTTTGGTCTTTTGTGTTCTGCGCTTTGTGCTTTGTGCTTTGTGCTCAGGAGACAGAAAACAATTGATTCATGATGAGAAAGCACAATATCAAAAGCACTGGTCACTGAAGTATGTTTAGAGGGTATTCAATATTTAGATGTTTTAAAAACGTTAACAGGAGTTTTCAAATCTTAAGTTTTAAATAGTATAATATAATTTAATAATAAGAACGATCATTAATAGTGATTAAAAACAAGTATAATAAATTAACATTATTAATTAATTTCTTGCACCAAATCTTAATTTATTTACAATAGCTAATTCATGATAATTATTGATTATTTATGATATCAAACACTTATTCTTGTAGTATTTCGTCCAAATAAGTTTTAATTCAACATTGAGAATACTGTAGTGCTCATGTAACGCCCAGTTTCTGTTTTCGACCAATCAGCATAGAGCAAGGCTTGTTTTGAATGGAAACACTGAAAGCACAACTCAAAATGTTTGACATTGTCAAACATTCCCAAAGCACACCAAAAGCACAAAAGCGCAAAGCACAAAGCACAGAAAACCATCATGAACCGGGAAAGCCCAAAGCACAGAGCATTGTGCTTTTCAAACCACCATGATCCGACAAAGCACAAAGCACAAAGCACAAAGAACAAAGTACACCATCGTGAACCGGGCTTAAGGTTATCATCAAGGTTTTGTCTGCCTATCTGCCTAGCAATGTTATTGTCTACCATGTATATGCTCTATAACATGGATCAGAGTCAAAGAAATCCAATATTTTCTCTTATGTATTCAGGAACACGGTTTCTATTGTTATTCGGCTCCGCATCGACAGATCCTGCAGTACTGCTGTAAAGCAATATTTTCTACAAAAGGTTCAGTTTTCGTTGACGGAAATTTAGGTAATTCTAGACCTGCTGCGCAGCTAATTATTTGGTAAGAGAGCTTTCACTTGCATACTACAGGCAATGTACGTGCAAAACATTGAAGATTTTTTAAAAACTTGGTGAACTTAATTTACCTTTATATCGGAAGTAAAATTATAACTATTTAGCATTTGTGTGTATAGTCTCACATGTTTTTCGGAAGTTCCATGCATTTGAGAAATTTTTGCTGAGATGATGTAAAGTTGAGCTTTAACAATGAGTCATCAATCAGAACAGAGAATAGACGTTTCAGGTTTTGGAATTGTAACTAATAAATACATATATGCGTAATATGTACATAAATCGGAAACAGAAGTTCTGTACAGTAAGAGGCAATATTTCACATACATATCATGCTAGCCCTATCTTAAACCATTGTTTACACACATTACGGTGATGCGTGTATTTATCAAGCAAAATGCGTGTGAGGGCTCGGACCGAGCAAACATAAGAGACCTGCTGCGCTGGCCGCTGAGGCGGAATAGGAATAAGTTGTCAATAACTACGAATAACTTCATTGCCTAATGTGTCCCCTAGCTTGCCAATATTTTTTATTATATCATTATTTCATATCTTAATTTTAGATCCTAACAATCCTTGCAGACCTAATCCCTGTACCGAACCATGCAAACGGAAATGCATTCCTGACATAAAACAGTGCATTACTACACCATGTCCGCAATATCGCTGTGAAGGTAGAGCCTTTTAAGTTCTTAGCGCAAAGGTATGTGTAAATGCATCTACAACTTTTCATGTCCAAATTCCAAACAATGTACTAATTACAACACACAACCCCCTTACATTAGCAGTAACTGAAATGGCGCAAACGTCAAGAAAATCAGGTAAACGCGGGCTGGCAGGCGGATCCACGAAGGATGGATGCGCCCATTGGCTCTCTCCTGTTTCGGACTAAGCCTTTCGGCTTAGTGGCTGCAGGGCAAACGGTTTTTATTAGTTTTCTACGACGAAATGGTACAAACGAAGTAAATGTAAATTTTATTAAATTGGCAATTTGAGTATTGAGATATTTTGGTGAAGAATTTTGGCCAATAATTTCTAATATGTTTCTGTTCTCCTATTGATGTTCACACTTCACTTTTCATTTGTTAACTTTTTCTGATCGATTTGGGTCAAATGCTTCATGTTAGTGGTAGTAGGTAACCTGAACCGGTCTCTGAGAGAGTTTTGGTGTGCAAAGCCTTGTACGGCGGTCATTCAAATTTCCATGCGTGTAAATTGCAGACATGGAAATTTAACCAATTAAAAGTTGAAAAGCTCTCGGCCAGCAAAGAAATAGTGGTGATAGTATCGAGGTTTGAAAAGAAAGCTTTTGAGTTTTTAAGTTATAGTACTGACAGTCTTCAAAAGTTTTTATTTCTATGAGGTGCAAACTTGTTGAACTGCGACTAATTACATGTGGGTCAAGAATGGTCCTTAAGCAGTATCGCACTTTTGGTTAGATAAACGAAAGCAAGAGTACATAATGATAACAGTATGACAAGCGTCACACTCTATGCAGTGAAAGCTAAAACAATGCTATGCGCGATATCGGCTGACCCCCCTCCCACGAATTGAACCCCCTCTCACACCGCACCTACATGGGTACATAATCCCAAACGGGGGTCGCTCACTCACTTAGCATGTATTCTACATACAAGTGGTAGGCTAAACCCCTTCCCCAAATTGGGCCCCTGTTAATTTCAGCGTGTAATTATGCAAAACAGTGAGCGACCCTCTGGACCACGTACCCATATAGGGGCGGTGTGAGAGGGGGTCAATTCGTGGGATGATCAGCCGATAGCGCGCATAGCATAGTTCTGCCCTTCACTGCATCGAGTGTGGCGCTTGTCATACTCTTGTCTTGTCATACTCTTGACGAAAGGCAGTATTATTTATTCGTTAGAGTGACGACAAGTTTTGTCCAAACCAAACATCTCGCAATTGATATCCTATTTATGTCGTTTCAAGTGTCTTGTCGAGTGCAGTCGAGGTTCTAAGCTTTAAAACGTGGGATCTTGGAGTTGCTGGAGTTCGGCTCGTCAAATATACCAAAACAAGATTATACCAATTCAGGGTCTCATTCGTTAATATGCCTGTTATTGAGCTGTTATCATCTTGGTCCACGGTGCTTCCTTGCAAATTATTTAGAGCTTTGAAATTTTTGAAAAGCGTCACCTGAGACACCCACCCAGCTGGCATTCACATTTCACTTGTTATTGCTTTAGCATACTCCGTATTCTGCAGCACTTCTAAATAAAATAAATTTTCAGACAGTTGCAAAGAAATTCCTGGACCACGTTGCCCAGAACCAACAGGTTTTGGAACCTGTGACGAACAATGTTCTTCCGACAGGGACTGCGGACCAGGACAACTTTGTTGCTCAAATGGCTGTGGTCACGCTTGCATGAATCCTGCACCAAGAAGAGGCTAAAACTAAATTGTTTGTTAGCTTAGCAATTACGCAAGGAGACATAAGTTATGTTCAATAGAAAACTGCCTGAAAACAGTTTGACTGTAATATACATTGCGTTGAGCCACCGTATAGTTTATTCCACTTATGCCTAGTGGAAGTCTGCAGACTCAACGTCAAAACTAGAAATGTGGAAATATGCCTACTCTTATTTGGAAAAACTAAAAAAGGAAGGAGGTCAGGATTTAAACGCTTAAGCACTTGCAACTGTGATACTGCGATACTCTATTCCTCTGCGAAGTCTAAAATTTTATTTTTTCTGAAGTTTTTTAGAAATAGCATGACAACATAATAGTAAGAGTAAACTCTTACACTAGCACCTAGAAATCATGCTAGGTATGCTCAATTCATTAACTCGGGACCACCCCCTTTCAAGTGTCTGCTCGCTGATTGGCCCATTGGCCTAAGGTTTATGGTAGGTAATGTATTAGTCAATTAGTTAATTAGTTAGAACCTTAATTTGCTTAATGCTAATTAAAAAACTAATTCGACAACTTTGTAGCATATTTTTCTGCTCTTTTCGATGATATAAAAATTGTTGCTTAATACAAAAATCCGAAGTAATGTAATCTGAAACAATTTCTATATCACCAAAAAGAGCAGAACAAATGCTATAAAGTTGTCGAATTAGTTTTTAATTGCATTAAGTTAATTAAAATTATAATTAATTAATTGAAATAACTAATAAATTACCTACCATAAGCCTTAGGCTAATGGGCCAATCAGTGAGCAGAAGCACGCTTACATGAAAGCGTGCAATTAGTGCAAAGTGGGACCCTCCGGAAGTTACGGGGGGATCCCGAGATAATGACCGAGCAAACCTAGCATGATTTGTGCATGCTAGTGCATCAGTTTCTTGCTTTACTATCATGTACTCCTGGAGCCAATGTATCAACACAGAAACCCTGGTTTAGTCGATAACCCGGGTTAAATTCATGTGTTAAAGATAACTCGAGTTAGCGACTTAACCCTGGTTTTGGCGTTGATAACATCAGCCCCTGGTTATAGTATTATCTGCAAGTTGGAAATATGCTCCTTGCAGTCGCACAAAAGAGTTAATATGAGCTATGATGGTCAACATTTAAATGTGACAAGGACAAGATTTAAAATGTTTAATATGAGTCAGCATCTAAATAAGTAGAGGACAAAATGTAAACGGCTAACATGAGCCGCTGCGTTTCTCTTGGGCACATATTGACTCTCACGTTGATAACGCCTATGACATATACGTGTCCTCGTGGTCTATATGTCTCCTCCTATGGAATATTCTGCTCGGAGTGAAACGTTCTCGCACCTTTGTTGCCAATCATAAAGAGTATAGCATGGAATAATGTCAAATCGGTATGATCTTTCAGCGCTTTTGTATCCACTCCATGATTACTTGACGGCCAAGTCTCTGCTGGCAAAAAAGCTTTCGCAACTGCTGCTTGAGCACCTATCGTTCGGTCTACCACAGGTTCTTATAAGGCCAAGTCCATCTTTAATTAGTTGGTTAATGGAAAGGCAATAAAGTTCTTTGTAACGTAGTGTAAAGCCTTATCCTCCGCACAACTGCACAGACGTTCAAGTTATCATTGGAAATTTTTGTTGTAATTTAAGGGCTTTATCTTTCAACTTGTACCTTAAGCATAACGTGCTACAACTCACGTGATTCGGTGGTGTTACGAACAACTGCACATCGTTAAAATTGTGAATCCTGCCTCGTGTTTTGGTTTAAGTTAGAACACGAATGCACAGCTTCAGAATCATAAGAATGTTTGCATGTTAAGAATTCACCATTTAAAATCAGCTCAAAACAGTCTAAGACCCAGTCGGCATTTGGTTAACGTATAAACATTGTATAAATATAATTGGCATCAACATTGTCGTAGAGCATTCTACTGCCAAAGGACGTAAAGTGTAAATAGTAAGGATATCAAGGTAAACAGGACAAAACAAATCGTATGACACAGCTTAAAGAAGGCGTTCCAGTGCCGAATATTGGCTGCTTGATCATTTTCTGCATTTCTGTCTAGGCCGCCTTGCAATTTAAATTCCAGGGAGTTCATGGTATCATTTTTGCTACTACTCGTTGCAAGACCTTTACCTGACTTCTTCTGAAAACAGAAAAAAGCCGATCACAAAAACGGTTAGTTTGAAGCAATTTCAGAAAATTACGCAAAGCTAGTAGTTGCCAAACATTCATTAGTGAAAACATAGGAAACATGACCGATATTTCCTTGATAAACACTGAAATCGCTGAAAATTTTATATGAAAATATTTAATTATCCAGCTAACAGGTGAAATATTTCGATCAATAACCAACACTTACAAACCTCCAAATCTGGTTTGACCAGGGAGCTTTGCTCTTCCTTTGCTGTAGTTTCATTGGTTGGCCTAGCAGCGCCGATAGTTTCCCACTTATTTGATTTATTTCTCGATTTCACTTGTGCAACCAGTAGCCGCAGGGTTTGTGGCATAGGACAGCTAGTATTATTATTAAGCCCTATTAGAACAGCCGACACTATGGACCCAATCAGGAGCAAACTTATCAGAGCCATAAAATATATTCCTAGAACAACAAAGCTTTTGCTAAATAGAGCTTGTAATCTAAATAAAATGGAAGGTCAAAAATAACATTGTATTTGGTTGACATTCTCTTTTTTAAATTCCATGTTGACGAGATATGGACGATATCATGTACAATGTAGGCACATTAAGCATTAAATATGAAATGATAAATCGTAGATTAGAGTTAAGAAAGTAGAAACCTGTATTAGTAGCAACAGTGTACGCAATAAGCTCAACAATCATTATTCTTGATGTGTTAATTGCAAAATAATGTTGCTTCACTCTTTATCGTTTTTTGAATGTATAGAAAATAGAAAATAGAAATTCCCATCTTTTTTGTAGGGGAACATACTCCCCGGTTTCTGCATCTTTTTGTATTAAGAGAAATATTATTTTCTAGCAAAACCATAATTTCTTGAAACAGTAACTTTAAACAGTTTAACTAAAACGAAGCCAAGCTCAGGAAAATGAATCTCGTGTTAAAGGAACTACATTTTAGCCTCTCTAGTGAAAACTTAATAAAAACTATTAAAACTTTAATGTGATTATGCTCATTATCATACATTAACAGGGGGTCCGATTCTGGGGGGTCTACTCCGACCTCGGCGAGGGGTCTACCCCTAAAAAATTCCAAAATTTTAAGGGGATCTGCCCCGTGATTAGTAAAAATTTGCGAACTTTTAAAGTTTGTGACAAAAAATTAGTAAGAAATGACAATTTTTAGCGATTTTCAAGAAATGTTTTGAAAACATCGCTAAAATTTGCTAAAAAATTAGCAATTTTTAGTAAAAATCGCTGAGGGGTCTACCCTTTTTTCCTTTCCGGACGAGAGGATCTGCCCTTTTTTCTTTTTCGCTGAGGGGGTCTACTCGTTTTTTGTCGGTCTGGGGGGGTCTGCACCCCCCATTCCCCCCACGTTATCCTATGCTCATTATTGACAATTAAACAACCACTTAAAAGCCAGGGAATTAATCTTATCCTACCTGTGTAATGGCTGTTTTTAAGGATATTAGTATACCTCCAATGCTACATAGATTTTGGCTTACTTTGTTAGACGAAGTAAACAGATTAAAAATTTCAGGATTAAGATTTTTAATCGTTTCTTTGGTGGCTGATCAAATAGATTATAATCAATTAGTTTTAAACGAAGATTAAAGCAGTCTGATATATTAAATAATTCAAAGAGTTTAAACTTGAACCATTTAATAAAAATGTTAAGTTGCCATAAGTTGCCTTTATAGTCGCTTAAGGTGCATTCATAGTCGCGAACGCACAGACAATAAAGTTCGAAATTAAGCTGTGGCAGAGATATTCAGCCATAAAGTTGGAAAACTTTAAAATCACTGTGATTTGCCCTCCAATGTCACGTTGAGACAAAACGGCTGCGAAATTTGGGTCAACTAATATGGCAAATTAATTCTGTGGGTTGGCTAATATTTTAGTACTAAAACGATTCCGACATAGCCACTCAGTCGTTCACAGTACATTCTTCAATTGTGAACTGAGCCTTTTTCTGCTAACTGTGCCCTCAAACTTAGCTTGCTCTAACTTTGAGATACTACATTTTAGACACATAGTTCTATTAGAAAAGTTGTTTAGCTCATCAGTAGCTATTGAGTGATACCCAACTTGTCTATATATTGGAAATTGCAAAAATTGACTTTTGTGACCTCTAAGAGATCAAAGGAGCCGACACGACAGAAAAGTTCTACCTTGAAGCATTTGCCTTTAACATAATGTCCCGCAGGTATTGATAGTTTTATGGTGACTTTTAATTTTGGTGACTTTCGAATGGGTAACGAGTGAGAAATTATTAAAAGAGCATGAAAATTGTGCAAATGATGATTTTTGCAAAATTAGCACATTTTGTGGTAAGTTTTTTGAGAGCACTACAAATGGTTGAAATATGCAACTACTGTCACAAGAATTCCACGTTATGCGTAAAGTGATCTATAAGCTATTTCTGTGGCTTTTGCCAATCGTGCAGTAGAGGCGAAAATATTTCACTGGTCCTGTTTTTAGTGGTACAAAAAGTACCAATTTTACAATATTTTGACTGAAAAAATCGCCAAAAACCCGACATTCAACAGAATTGTACCAGAAGAGTTATTTCAACTCTCTGATATGTCCTTAACATGCAGAACAAGGCTGTAGCGCTATATCTTGCATGCAGCGAAAAATGTTTCTGCCACAAACTTTTTAACCTAACTTTTTCATTTTCCTGTGTTTAACACATGTCGAGGTCACTTTTGCAGCACGACAGATGCAATGCTACGCAAAACTCTCTGGTCTTGTTTTGAGCACCCATTGGGACTACAAAATATGTGAAAATGAGCAAAATCGGAGATGGTCGAAAAATCGGCCAAAAAGCAAACCCCCCCCATTAAAATCAATTGTAACTAATTCATATTCAAACACGCATACAAACGCTTACATACGCGAGTCTGTTTGCGGCTGGAACTATGAAATGATCGTTAGTAGAAACGAGCGTAAGTTACAGAAGCACAAAGTCACTACCTATCAATGGTATGGCGTGGCCAGTCGGAGGGACTTTATCTGCCACAATCAGCATCATCACGGCCAAGGCTAATAATGCAGTCATTCCAAGTGACAGTTTATCGATACTGGTTGAACCAGCAGAAAAAGTAAACAAGCCAAATATGGCCAACAACTCGATCAAAAGGCTTGGCACAATCATGTTGTAAACATAAAATTTTGGTCTCCGTCTCAATCGAAACGAAATCAAAACGTCGAAGAATGGATTTGAAAAGGAAGGATAGAAAACTATCTGGTTCTCGGCTGTTACGCTCTTTAGGTCCCAACCCGAATTTTCCTTGTAAAGTGACAAATCAGGGTCGTTAACAGTTAATAGCAAACTTTCTGCTGAGTAAGACCAGGATGAGAAACGCATTTGACAAATCTAGAAACAGTAAATGCTAAAAGTTAAATAAAAATAAGTTTAGCACGTGCTGCAGTCATAGCTTTTGTCTAAGGAGTATCACTCGCTTTTACTGGGCTGACTAATTTGTAATAACGCTATAATGAATGACAATTTATCATAACGTACCTGTTCATCAAATGGAAATGGTATCAAATTCAGCGGACAAGACAAATGGAACATGGCCATTTTCGCATAAGTAATGTTTCCATCTGAAGTGATACTAACCTTGGACGCATACTCAGTATCACTAACCTTCAGATAGACACTAAATACACGAAACGGTAATTGCCCCAATCAACTGAAACTTAAGTTAAATATCTAGAATTACAATATAAATGCAGAAAGCGATGTTGTCATCATTGTGTTCCGTGAAGTGAAGGAATGACAGCACGGCACAACCCAGCAACGAGACAAGTTCGGGTTAGTTCATCGCTTGTGGGGATCGTAGGAAATTCCCTTTGGCCACAGACTCGTTCATGCGAAAACGTATACATCGTTGTAGTCAATACTGCTTTAGTAGGTTAAACAGGTATTTATTCTTAGCTGCTAGTAATTACGGCAAATACACTTTTTAAAGTAAGATTATTTTCGAAAACTAAAGGCTCTGAATCACAGTTTTAGCATCCTTCATGGATGAATAAAACTTGTCGAAACTGACGCTAGCCGAACGTAGATGAATCCACCGACTCAACAATTACAGGCTCCTGATACATTGATCATAATTGGTTGACGTTTAAAGTAGATTTGGACATGCTTAATTCAAACAAATTACCTCTGCCAACATAAACTACGATTCCCTAACACATGTCGACAATTTCCTGCAATTACCTTTCTGCAGGTAATGCGTCTGGTAACCATACTTTCTGAGAGTCAACCTTCAGCTCAGATATACCGACGTAGTCTTCCGAAGCCCAGGTCAAAAGCTTGTCATTCCATACCTGTAAAAACATGGTTAAATCTATATGATTCTAATCAGACTTTAACATAGGGTCGGGTTCTCGAGAGCTTGTCGTCAGGAACGTTTGAGAGGGCTTGTATCAGGACCATAAATTAAGGCAATTGTTTGCAAAGACTATGTTAATTGGAATATAATCGGCAATTTTCCCAAAATTTTCCAACATAATCCAATTTTTACAAAAACGTCAAGTCAATTTTCATAATAAAATAAAAAATTATCTACATATTTTGGCGATGCCCAAAATTTGTTATAACTCAGTGCAAAACCCGACGCTTTTCAGCTTTGTTTGCTTACATCTTGCAAACGTTTCTAGCCCTTGCCCTTTGCGCAGAAAGTGCTTGGACCTTGCCTGGGGAAGGGGTTTTGACCCCCTTATGGTCAGACCAATCCTGTGGTTCTATCTGCCAAAAATTTAGAACATAAATTTAAATAAATAAAGTCCAAACTCAGAGAAACTAGTATTTTTTATCAATGGGTTGCAATTCATTCACATAAAATATCAATCTTAGAGCTCCTGAATTTCTATAATTTAGATCCTCAAGCAGAGCGATGACAAATTTAACAACTCTCAGGTTTTCCGATCCAAATTGTTTTTCCACTTCAAGACGAAATTAAGTTCACGCATTGATATAATATCTGTCATCAGAAAACTTCAACCAGACCCCCAAACGAATAACCCATTACCTGTTCAACATTGGCAATGAAAGAAAAATGCTGATGAACTTCATTCTAGAATACAGAAAGTGAGATCGGAGTACATAACTAATATGATAAATTACCACAAAATTCATTAAGAGTAGCACTAAAGACAAAAGTAAAATTTTCCTGTTGTCAGCTAATACGTTTGCGAATTATAAAAGTGTCTTGCAAGTCAAATATGTAGTGTCTGAGGCTTGCTATTGTTTAACTGAAGTAAACTGGGTCAACTGCATAAAATCTTGCAGATCGACTGGACAGATTTGTTTGACATAGCACTACAGCAGCGCAACTTGCTAGATTGGCAATCCTGCAGTTGTGAGCAACAACATTAAAGCGCACAGCTCAACAGAATTTCATGATAAGCTGTCAACAAATTACCTTAACTGTTAATCACTTAATCTTGCCTATTCAACCTGAAATATTTTTCATTCAACTAGTTTATGCAAGTCGAACTACACCTAGACCACAGGAGTAGCAGCTAGTAGAGGTAGCGCAACTAATGCAAATGAAGGTCCCCTAATGATAAAGCTGTATTGCAGTTGCATATCAAAACTTACAATCTCCAGAACTTTCAGCAATCTCAGAGTAAGCGTCACATGCACTGTATCATTTGGAGACAAAACTGGCAACAGATCATTGTTATAATTGCTAAATAAATCTTTGTAGAGTCGCTGATATTCAGTGATTTGCTTCGGAGCCACATGGCAATATAAGAACTGAAGCATCCACCACAGGAACACAGATTTATCGATCATTTCGCTGAAGCATTTTAGCAGATAAGCATATAGTCACCATAGATTACTCAGGTACAATGACAGTTATGCTTTCTTAAACCTACTCCTCTAGAAGTTTCACAATCATACCAAGAGTATGCAAAACGTAATGATGTGCAACGTGATGTCTACAAAAAGAATGTACATGCAAAGAAGGTATAAGAACAGGACAAGAGATGTTCTTGTATTTTAGGCCCTGCTACCTGGGCCCTCTTTCAGTCCTCTTAATAAATAAAACCTTCTCTAACCACGACTCTATCAATGCACGGAGCCCAAGCCTGCGGTCGGACCGCACTTGTATATTTTGTAGATGGACTTGCTTGACAAGTCTAAACACTCCCGCAAATTCGGCCTCGTCAGGTTGAATATTTAGGAATAGAAATATGGACGCAGACCCCGCAGACCAGATAGGGACGAGATATATATGGGAAGGGTATTATCTATTTGGAGTAATAAGCAGCAGCGTGGAACAGACAGTTTAAATCTGTAATAGAGTATTGAGTATGTGTAACGAAAATTGATTAATGATCATTTTGAAACTCTTTTTTCTTGTGAAGGATGTAACGAAAATTGATTAATGATCATTTTGAAACCTTGCTAATACCGTATATGCATATGTTTATGTCAGTGCGGAACTAGTGTATAGTTGTAACTTGTAGGTTCCTGGTTTAGCATTATTTATTGACCTGTTTACTATGCCATTTTTCAAACAAGACAGCCACTATTTTACTTTCAATCACAGTCGCCTGAGTTTATGAGTGCGTAAAACGTTCTTTGTGTGCAAATAGGAAAGGCATAC
>JASAND010010688.1:0-11761 GCA_030248195.1 Trissonchulus latispiculum | reverse complement strand
AAATTGCAAATGTAACTGATAAACAGATTTTTGTTTATGTTCCCTTTATTGTTTATGTTTAATTACGTATTACGACTTCCATTTTCTACGAAAATGCAAATAAGGTAGCATTCATTTTGAGAATGTATAAAAAGTAATTTGCATATTGAGAACTGAAAAGAAACGTATATAAGTGAGAAAGTTTTTAAAATTTTTAATTCCATCTTATTTACTAAAACTATATAGTACTTAGTACTAGTACTACATAGTACTATATAGTATGATATATCTATATATCTAATGGTACGTTCCCTTCTTTTTGATTATGTTCTGTACTTTAATTTAAATTAACTTGAATGTTGAGTTATTAATTTTTTATATTGATTTTTCTGCTATTTTTTTGTTATGAAGCTTTCAAAAGGAAAATTAAAATATTGAAATATTTAATTTGGAAAAAAAGAAAATGTTATTTTAATAGTTACTTTAGAATTCTATTTTTTGCCATTGAAAAATGTAATAATAGAATAAGATTTATTGCGATATTTATTGGAAGAATAATATTCTTCCTTGCGAAAAATATTTAAAACAAATTTAATTTATAATGATAAAACAAAAATTTAATTTTTCTAGAATATTTACAAAATATAGTTCACTGTTTAGAAAAGAAATAAATCAAACTTTCTTCCGCTTTCTAAAAGGCTCAAAACTTTATGATAAAATTCTGTTCATTTCTGTTTTAAAAAAGATTAAGAAACACTCAAATATTTCAAATAGAACAAAATTCAAAAATATAACTCAAAACTAGTTCTTTTATATTCATAATTTTTTAGGAAAACATTGCAATTTACTCTAAATAAAAGAGAACAAAACATTAACGCAGGTATTTGTCGATTTAGTCTAGAACAAAAAGGAACAACACACTAAATGTAGATTACTATACGTTCAATAATTTGAAATACGTACACAAAAACTGCAAGTATAAGTGATAAACAATTTTTGTTCGTTTCCTTAGGGAACGTTATTCAAAATAAAGCGAAAACTAAGAGCACAATGAGAAAGTTTCCCATAACTTCCTTTTTATAAACGAATAGGAAACAATCAAAACTTTCAGATAGAAAACATTTTTGAAATTGCAAATGTAACTAATAAAGAGATTTTTGTTTACAAAAGCAAAAGTAACAACTACAATACAGAGTTTCATGTTACTTTTAAGAAAAAGATAGAAAAAGTTAGAAAACGAACAGTTTAAAAAACTACATAGTTCCTTTCAAGTTTCTTTTAAGAGAACAATAGGAAACACATAATAAGAGGAACAAAGGAAAGAGTAACTATTACACTATAAAGTTTCCCTCATGTTGCTTTTAAGAAAAGAACAAGAAACAATCAAAATTTTGACGTATAAAGAAAAAGCAGTTTATTCTTTATAACTTTAGGAACAGTTTCAGAATAAACTAGATAATTCCTTTTATGTTCCTTTTAAGAAAACAATAGTAAACATCTGACACTTACTTTCAAAACGACCTAGAAATTAAACTACATAGTTCCTTTGATATTCCTTTGATTAGATTAGAAAAGCACCAAAAAAGAGAATAAATTTTCGTTTTCAAAAACACGACGGGAACAACACGGAAACAACACCTTGACGCATGTTGATCAAGCAATCGAGAATTTACATGTAAAATCAGCGTTAAACCTCGAATTCAAAGTATAGACGATCACCAAGGCTAAATTAAGAATCAAAGGAAGGAAACAAAAGAAACTTAGAAAGAAAACTAGGTAGTTCCTTTGATGTTCCTTTTTAGTCAAGAATAGTGAACATCCGAAACTTAGTTTCGGACAGAAAAGAAACAAAAAAAATAAAATTTCTTTTTGAAAAACGCGACGGGAACAAGACGGAAACAACACCTTGACGCATGTTGAGTGTTAAATCTCGAATTCGAAGTATTGATCATCACTAAAGCTAAATTCCAAATAAAAGAAAGAAAAGGAAACAAAAGAAAAACTTAGAAAATAGACTACATAGTTCTTTTGATGTTCCTCTTAAGACAATAATAAGGAGCATCCGAAGCTTAGTTTCGGACAGAAAAGAACCAAACAAAAAGAAAATAAAATTTCTTTTTCAAAAACGCGACGGGAACAACAACTAGATAGTTCCTTTGATGTTCCTTTTAAGACAAAATTGGGAACATCCGAAACTTAGTTTCGGAGAGAAAAGAACCAAAAAAGAAAATAAAATTTCTTTTTCAAAAACGTGACGGGAACAAGCCGGAAAAACCACCTTGACGAATGTTGATCAGGCAATTCGAGAATTTACACTTAAAATCAGTGTTAAATCTCGAATTCAAAGTATTGATGATCACCAAGCCTAAGTTCAGAATTAGAGAAAGAAAAGGACACAAAAGAAACACTTAGAAAGTAAACTAAATAGTTCCGTTGATGTTCCTTTTCAGAGAAAAATAGGGAACATCCGAAACTTAGTTTCGGACAAAAAAGAACCAAAAAAAGAAAATAAAATTTCTTTTTTCAAAAACGTGACGGGAACAAGCCGGAAAAACCACCTTGACGAATGTTGATCAGGCAATTCGAGAATTTACACGTAAAATCAGTGTTAAATCTCGAATTCAAAGTATTGACGATCACCAAGCCTATGTTCAGAATTAGAGAAAGAAAAGGAAACAAAAGAAACACTTAGAAAGTAAACTAAATAGTTTGATGTTCCTTTTAGGAGAAAATCAGGGAACATCTGAAACTTACTTTCGGACAAAAAAGAACCAAAAAAAGAAAATGAAATTTCTTTTTTCAAAAACTCCAAGGGAACAAGACGAAAAAACCACCTTGACGAATGTTGATCAAGCAATTCGAGAATTTACACGTAAAATCAGTGTTAAATCTCGAATTCAAAGTATTGACGATCACCGATCACCAGGCCTAAGTTCAGAATTAGAGAATGAAAAGGAAACAAAAGAAACACTTGGAAAGTAAAGCAAATAGTTCCTTTGATGTTCCTTTTAGGAGAAAATTAGAGAACACCCGAAACTGAGTTTCGGACAAAAAAGAAACAAAAAAGAAAATAAAATTTCTTTTTTCAAAAACACCAAGGGAACAAGCCCGGAAAACCACCTTGACGAATGTTGATCAAGCAATTCGAGAATTTACACGTAAAATCAGTGTTAAATCTCGAATTCAAAGTATTGACGATCACCAGACCTAAGTTCAGAATTAGAGAAAGAAAAGGAAACAAAAGAAACACTTGGAAAGTAAAGCAAATAGTTCCTTTGATGTTCCTTTTAGGAGAAAATTAGGGAACATCCGAAACTTAGTTTCGGACAAAAAAGAACCAAAAAAGAAAATGAAATTTCTTTTTTCAAAAACACCAAGGGAACAAGACGAAAAAACCACCTTGACGAATGTTGATCAAGCAATTCGAGAATTTACACGTAAAATCAGTGTTAAATCTCGAATTCAAAGTATTGACGATCACCAATCACCAGGCTTAAGTTCAGAATTAGAGAAAGAAAAGGAAACAAAAGAAACACTTGGAAAGTAAAGCAAATAGTTCCTTTGAAGTATCCACGATCACGAGACCTAAGTTCAGAATTAGAGAAAGAAAAGGAAGCAAAAGAAACACCTGGTAAGTAAAGCAAATAGTTCCTTTAATGTTCCTTTTAGGAGAAAATTAGGAAACATCCGAAACTTAGTTTCGGACAAAAAAGAACCAAAAAAAGAAAATGAAATTTCTTTTTTCAAAAACTCCAAGAAAACAAGGCGGAAAAACCACCTTGACGAATGTTGATCTAGCAATTCGAGAATTCACACGTAAAATCAGTGTTAAATCTCGAATTCAAAGTATTGACGATCACCGATCACCAGACATAGTTCACAATTAGAGAAAGAAAAGGAAAGAAAAGAAACACTTGGAAAATAAAGCAAATAGTTCCTTTGATGTTCCTTTTAGGAAAAAATTCGGGAACATCTGAAACTTAGTTTCCGACAAAAAAGAACGAAAAAAAGAAAATGAAATTTCTTTATACAAAAACACCAAGGGAACAAGACGAAAAAACGACCTTGACGAATGTTGATCTCGCAATTCGAGAATTTACACGTAAAATCAGTGTTAAATCTCGAATTCAAAGTATTGACGATCACCGATCACCAGACCTAAGTTCACAATTAGAGAAAGAAAAGGAAACAAAAGAAACACTTGGAAAATAAAGCAAATAGTTCCTTTGATGTTCCTTTTAGGAAAAAATTCGGGAACATCTGAAACTTAGTTTCCGACAAAAAAGAACGAAAAAAAGAAAATGAAATTTCTTTATACAAAAAGACCAAGGGAACAAGACGAAAAAACGACCTTGACGAATGTTGATCTCGCAATTCGAGAATTTACACGTAAAATCAGTGTTAAATTTCGAATTCAAAGTATTGACGATCACCGATCACCAGACCTAAGTTCAGAATCAGAGAAAGGAAAGGAAACAAAAGAAACACTTGGAAAATAAAGCAAATAGTTCCTTTGATGTTCCTTTTAGGAAAAAATTCGGGAACATCTGAAACTTAGTTTCCGACAAAAAAGAACGAAAAAAAGAAAATGAAATTTCTTTATACAAAAAGACCAAGGGAACAAGACGAAAAAACGACCTTGACGAATGTTGATCTCGCAATTCGAGAATTTACACGTAAAATCAGTGTTAAATTTCGAATTCAAAGTATTGACGATCACCGATCACCAGACCTAAGTTCAGAATCAGAGAAAGGAAAGGAAACAAAAGAAACACTTGGAAAATTAAGCAAATAGTTCCTTCGATGTTCCTTCTAGGAAAAAATTCGGGAACATCTGAAACTTAGTTTCCGACAAAAAAGAACGAAAAAAAGAAAATGAAATTTCTTTATACAAGAACACCAAGGGAACAAGACGAAAAAACGACCTTGACGAATGTTGATCTAGCAATTCGAGAATTTACACGTAAAATCAGTGTTAAATCTCGAATTCAAAGTATTGACGATCACCGATCACCAGACCTAAGTTCAGAATTAGAGAAAGGAAAGGAAACAAAAGAAACACTTGAAAAATAAATCAAATAGTTCATTTGATGTTCCTTTTAGGAGAAAATTAGGAAACATCCGAAACTTAGTTTCGGACAAAAAAGAACCAAAAAAAGAAAATGAAATTTCTTTTTTCAAAAACTCCAAGAGAACAAGACGGAAAAACCACCTTGACGAATGTTGATCTAGCAATTCGAGAATTTACACGTAAAATCAGTGTTAAATCTCGAATTCAAAGTATTGACGATCACCGATCACCAGATCTAAGTTCAGAATTAGAGAAAGAAAACGAAACAAAAGAAACACTTGGAAAGTAAAGCAAATAGTTCCTTTGATGTTCCTTTTAAAAGAAAATTAAGAAACATCCGAAACTTAGTTTCGGACAAAAAAGAACAAAAAAAAGAAAATGAAATTTCTTTTTTCAAAAACTCCAAGAGAACAAGACGGAAAAACGACCTTGACGAATGTTGATCTAGCAATTCGAGAATTTACACGTAAAATCAGTGTTAAATCTCGAATTCAAAGTATTGACGATCACCGATCACCAGACCAAAGTTCAGAATTAGAGAAAGAAAACGAAACAAAAGAAACACTTGGAAAGTAAAGCAAATAGTTCCTTTGATGTTCCTTTTAAAAGAAAATTAGGGAACATCCGAAACTTAGTTTCGAAGAAAAAAGAAACAAATAAGAAAAATTTCATTTTTCAAAAATGTGAAAGGAACAAAACGGAAATTACTCTTTAATGTTTCTTTGATGTTCCTTTTTGTTCCCAGAATGATTAGATGTTCCTTTATAGAACAGAAGGAGTTTAGCGGTCATTATGTATTTTAATGTTACCCTTAATGTAATGTTTGTATCACCCCCCTCCTCCTCCTATATATATATATATATATATATATATATATATATATATATATATATATATATATATATATATATATATATATATATATATACATATATATATATATATATATATATATATATATATAGGAGGAGGAGGGGGGTGATACAAACATTGTGATATATATATTATTTTACTTAATTTATTTTATTATTTTTTTAGCACTGTATAGAAACAGCAGACACCACGGATGATAGAAGTTGGAACTACTTCAGAAAGATGAAAAACAAGAAAAATGAAAAAACATTAACATTATTTGCTTTTGTTTTTCTTTTGTTCGTTATACATACTTCAATATGTTTTTGTTATGCATACTTCAATAAAAACTCATGAACTGATAAATTGCAAATTAGATAGAAGTGAATATCTCAAAACCAACTTCTACTATACAATTAAATAGAAAGGAGAGGCCTATTAATAGAGAAGGCCTCTATTAAGACAAGTCTTAGTAAGCGACACACAAAAGAGGCGCCGAACAGCCCGAGTTGCTCGAGCGGCCCAAAACGAACCATGGCTCGAGCAGCAAAGATGACAAAAACAAGAGGGAATACACACCACTACGACTTTTAAAAAATAAAAAAAAACCAAAAAAAAATTTTTTATATATATATAAAAATAATAAATATAAATGCAATCAAAAGAAATAAAAATAAATATATATTGCACACACAAAAATTTATAAATGTTATATATTTAACGTATTTAACACTTTTTTTTTTTTTAGAACAAAAAAAACGAAAGGGAAAAAAAGTTAACTAGTAGTTGATTGAGGGGCAAGGGGTAACCTTTTAATAACACCAAAGCTCTTATTTAAGTTAAAAGAAAGAATCTTTCGAAATAAACTTTATTTCTTTCTTTCAAAAGAATATTTCTTTCACTCTTCTTTCAAAATAAACACATTAACGTAAAGGTCAAAGTTTGCTTGACAGCTAACACATTTAAGCAGAAGCTTTATGTGCAACAAGCGCACACAGGGAGGGAAAGCAGGATTAAATTACACTTGACCGTTGCCTTAATTTTCTTTCTTCCTTCTTTCTTTTGAAAGAATCTTTCTTTCTGCCGCAAGAATCTTTCTTTAAAAATTTATTTTTTTAACTTAAATAAGAGCGTAGCTGTACATCTGGGGTCGGACCGAGGAGCTATTTGGATTGATATTAAGTCGTCACAAACATTAGTTTTCAGGCAGGCCAATCGGTCCGGCCCACGCCTTCTCCGAGCTATACCAAGAAACCAAAAAAGGCGTCAATGAATTTTGGTCGTTTTAGCACAATGACCTTTGGAGCCCATCCAAACTATGCACATTGTCGTGGTCAAGGTGTTCGTTTCGGATTGTCCAGGTCTCAGATCGGGACCATCTGACGTTTATTTTACTAATTTCTGATCTGATAGATACATAGTGGCTCTGTTTGAGCTTAGCAGTCTTGATGTGTATATACCAGAAGCAGAAACTAAGTATTCAGAACGTATTTATCCATGACGAGCAGGCATGCAAGTGGTAAATTTGAGAACTTGCCGGAGGTCTAAAAATGTTAACTACCCCAAAAACCTACCTGCATGGACTGAGAGATTCCACTGAGAGAGCCCTATTCTGGAGAGGGTATTGGTAAACCATAACCAGCTGCACTCATACCAAACCCACGTGTGCTGCCAACCATACTTGACAGGGAGCGGTGAGTCTGGACAAGAATTGAACCCAACCCATGATAGGTCGCTTATATCCCCGAATCCCGGTTTCCTGCTTTTGAGCTGCTTTTTGAAGCCAGTTTAAAGCCAAAAACGAGCAACAGAAACAATTACTTTAGTTTGTGAAAATCTGCCATCTGTTCGCCATCAATAAAGCTTGGCAAATGCGAATTTGGATCCAGTTTCTGGCACAATGATTCTATCAGAGTCTGGTTTACTGCACTATAGTCTTTGAGGATGTCGTCGAAATCAGGAGCAATGTAGCAAGCTCTGTCTCCGTTCGTCCAATTCGTTAGACAATTCCCTTCAAACAGAGCGTTTGCTAATACTTATGAAAATGAAATTATTAGTAAAAAGGTTTAGCCGTGCAAGCAGCAGCCATGTCTCAAAATATAATGCTTAAGTGAAGAAGTTAGGTATATCGGCATCTCGAACCCGGAAATCTTTATTCCTAAGTTATTATTGGTAACCTAGTTGATAATCAACATCTTATTGATTATAAAATTTTGCTGGGTCACATTTCGCAATTTTAGGTTCTACTGAATTCATTTAGAAGGTTTGACAGTTTATCCATCCTGAATAAGAAATGTGTCCAAACAATAGTTTTTGTTTCACTTGTAATTAAACAACCCACAATCATATTTATACCAAACGCAAGCTTCGTAGTACTTACGTCTTGTGTTTGCTAGAGATCGTTTAGAATTCGGACTTCCTTCGTTAGCAAGCGCCGGTGCCTAAACAGGATAACCATTGTAATGTGTTTGAAGAACATTGCAGGAGGAACTTCAGGGACAATCAAATTGAATTAGAAAATAATTTCTTTTCATTAGGCTTTATTAAGTGATTACTTCACAAATTGCAACATGGCAACTGTCAGAATTTTTTGTAAATTGAATATGCAACAAAAGTAGTTTAAAGTCAAACACTTTCTTCTGCTTTCTTTAATTACAAGAAAGAATCATTTAATTTTTTCTTTATGTCCAGAATTTCTTTCTTAAACTTTCATTTTCTTTTAACTGGAATTTGATTTTAGCAGTAGTTAGCACATGGTTCCCAAGTTTACTACTAACCGCTTAGTTAACTAAAAGCTGGCCACAAGTTTACTTGCACCAAATATGGTAAACATAATTTAGTCACTTGCTAAGCAAATGCTAAGCAGAGCATCGGATGGCGCGGTATTTTCTTACTGCTGTATAACTGGAGGATCATGTCAAGTCTAGAAGACAAATAAGCTCTAGCACCCATTTCAAATCCCTCCTGGGCAATTTTCCGAGATTGTCAAGGAGTGGACGCCCATCAGGTGGAGTTACCACATAACCTCCATTACCATGGGCGTAATGGAGGCCCCGAAAGCCTTTTAGAACTCCTTGTGGTAATTGCTATGATAATTATTCAGTGTCAGCATCCCCTTCCCTCTATAATGCATACGTTTTAAGTTGGTACTACCGCTAACCGGAGCACCGACTGGGGTATAGTGGCTGTAAAAATGCGAACCAAGTGATTAACATGTGGTGTCGCTAATCCTTTTCTCGAGTAGGGTAGTCCATGAACATGTAGCGAGTTTTCACTTTCTAGCCAGAAGGTTATCCAACTGCACAATTTAAAAACAAAACAATATATTGAATCTGAAGCTAGCTGAGTTACGTAATATTTAAGTGTCTGCATAAGCTTTTGTAGACAAAAAGTAGAAAAGCTTTAGTGATTCGAGTGTAAATTATCGGGCAGTTGCATTGTAGCATGTCTCGTCTATACCTTTAATAAGAAACCTCTATATTCCTAGTTAGACAATCGTTACTAACTCAATACAAAGGTATTCAAGTTCCTGTTTTGGATCAAAAATATGACACTTTTGTATAACCAAGAGTACCTAATAGATAAGAGTGTGACAGCTGACATGCTCTATGTTGCGCTAACGGCCCACCCTCTAACCCTAGCGCTAACGGTTTTTATTATTCCGCCTAGAGGCGGAACTATTGCTTCCGAAAATGGATGGTATACACTAACTTTCAATTTGTAATCAGCACGTCTCTACATGTTTAGCACTGCTTTCAGCTTCTTTTTTTAGCCGTGGGGGTCCGCATGCTTAACTGTAGAAGCAATAGTGGCATTTAAAATTCAGAGGTTGTATTTGTGGGGAGAAGGTGTATTTTTTAGGGAACATTAAATTTTTAAATAAGAAAGGGTGCTAGAATAAATTCCTTCCGTTTTCATCTCCCCCCTCTGATGGAATTGAGAAGACAAATTAAACAGATGGTTTTGGCGAAAATTATGCAAATTAGATATGAAAGCACAAATGCTCAGTAAAACAGTCTTTGTTGGTATTCACCAGTTGCAAGTCCAGTCTTTGTGTCCACCAGTTGAACTACAGCAAAACGCCATTTCAAAAAGTTTGCTCTCGGCAGCAAAAATTCAGCCATTGCAAACTATATACTGAGAATGCAAAGACATGCAGAACATGACTCGTGAACTCTCTCTCTCTTTCTCAAGCTCCATCTTTAAATGTAATTTCCTAGCTCTGCATGAAGATTACATCAAGACACATTAATAAGCTCTTGCAACATAAAGAAATTGTCGCATTACAAATGCGTTCCGGATTTGGACTCTGTGCCTCCATTAACTTTAGTTTTCCCTTTCAGTGAAATCGCAGATAAACAACTAGTTGACCCCCATTTTGGCAGCATGTATCTAACCTTACAGGAAAAATACTGGGTCTTATTTCGATTACCCCCCACCACTCAAAATCCTTAAAACTTGACCAAATGAGCTAAAATTTGGTATGAGTATGTTTTCGACCACGCTGAGTTTAAAAATTGCAAAATTTTTCGATTTCGCAAAATCAGGTTTTTTCGATTTCTAAGAGGGGACCAAGGGAAACCGAAATATTTTTTGTCTTCGATTTTGCTGAAAAGTTGTATATGGTGGTTTTCGGGGTTGTAGAACACGAATCTGAAGTCAGTTTTTCGATTCAGCTTTTTGTTAGCTCAGTATAAGCTAAAGCTTTAAGCTTAAGATGTAAGCTTATACTGAACTAACGAAAGGCTGAATCGTAAAACGCACTTCAGATTCGTGTTCTACGACCCCGAAAACCCCTATATACACCTTTTCAGCAAAATCTAAGACAAAAACTTTCGGTTTCCCAACTTAGAAATTGAAAGAATAGAATTTCGCGAGATCGAAAACCCACACCAAATTTCAGCTCATTTGGCCAATCTTAACGGATTTTGAGCGGTGTTCTTCCCTAAACTAGTGCTGCTTTAAAACACCTCATCTTTTCTTCAATTTCAATAACCCCCACACTTCTACCATCAACTATCGTTTTCCATTAACTTATACAGATACGTCACTGCAGTAATGCGGAATAATGCCCCTTTTAGGGGCCTACTTGTTATTTTTTCAACTGATATACTTCAGCAGAAACTGGTTGGAGCTTGCAATTCCGATAAAGCTAGACACGTGTAGATTTAGGAAACAAGCAGAAGTTGTGTGCAAAATGATTATGGCAGTTTCGGAGTTTAAACTTTATTAAAGTTAGGGACCGTCTAAACTCCGCTGTTTAGTGCTATTCTGTGACTGCTTTCTGGCAGGTGTATGCTGAAGTAGTCTGTGTAATTGATGAAACAATTGATGAAAGCTCTGTGCATCCACACACGCAGTATGTCAATTTCAATATGACCAAATTTTTATAGGTTTATGGACAGGTTTCAAGTACCTTCGTTATTAATGTAGTACCTAATTTGCATAATCAGTGCAAACGCTACGCTTCATATGTATGTGTAATTGGAAAACCGCATGACGAAATGTTATTGAAACTTGATCCTAAACCCCTTCATATGTTTATAACACTCGTTCAAATTCTTCAAACCAATTTCACATGGTGAGCTTTTACTGCGCAGCAGGCCTAGAATTTGTCTAAATGTTACCAAAAAACTGTTTTACCATTGCATACAAAATCGTGCTTGTTTATTTCTCGCTCTGTCAGCTTCCATTGGAGAGCAAAGTTTTTCAAAGTGGGGTTCAATGTGGAATTTGCAGATAATGCACGATTTCTGAACACCGAAACGACATTTTGACAATATGTAATGGACTCTGTCAGATCTGGACTGGATTTCTCTGTGCATTGGAGGGGGTCGAGTCTCCAATAAACTTTTGCTT
>JASAND010010685.1:0-35478 GCA_030248195.1 Trissonchulus latispiculum | reverse complement strand
ATTGCGAACACCCGCTCTTTGCTATTATCCCCCAATCCATTGTATAATTTGCCCCTGCTCTCCCCAGAGCAGAGTCTGGTACGTTGGCCGTCCGGCCTATCTACTGTAAGTCCCTTTATTTTGTGTGACTGTTTGTTTAACTGAGGGCCCGGCCCAATAACTGTATTCTATTATCTTATATAATAATATTGTTGTTTCTTTCTATTAAAGTGTTGTTACCTATTTAATTAGGCTGAGTCTACTGAGCTCCTGCTAGGTAGGTAGGTCCTGTTCGAATCCTATAATAGTGAGAGTGAGGAGGCATCTCTTCACTTAGGGCAGGTTTCTACCCGGTTATTGTCTGGCGAGGCTGTCCCGACCGTCTCCTGTAGTCGGTTCGTTGTCTATTTGTGTACGGTCTCCGCATCCGTCAGGCTTCGGGTGTGGTAACGGTGCTCGTACGTAGAATCAGGTACTTGCCCCGCTACAGCTTGGTGCCATAGGTAAGGTAAGGTGTGGCTGTGCGTACAAATTAGGAAGGGGGGTTCCGACGGAGGGAGTCAGCCAAAACTGCCAAAAACCCCTAAAGTTTAGATGTTTTGCTATTTTTGCGCGTTTTGGCCAAAAATTGGGGGTGAGGTGGGGGTGGAGAAGCAAAATCTTAAAATCAGGGGGCTCACAATTCGTTTTAGTGGAGGGTTAGTGGGGGGGGGGGGTTAAGTCATTGCATTAAGGATTCTAAAATTTAATAAGCTTTATAAAAAAGCTTCGTGAAGTGAAACTAGTGCTGGGAGCGGTTCCGATTTTTGAAACCGGTTCCGGCTCCGGTTCTTGGCTACCGGTTCCGATTCCGGTTCCGGTTCTAGTTACCGGTTCCGGTTCCTATTGGTAATTTTTATAAAAACGCTAAAATTAATCAATTTTTCTATTTTTTTAAAATTGCTATAAAAACATGATATATAATTGACTGCACAAACAATGAAGGTATTTTAAAACCGTTTTTGACTTACTTTTTAATATTTACGAATATTTTCTGTTAAAAGATGTCGTCTGTCTCCACATTTTAGCAAAATGGTGGGTACATTTTAGGTAACAGAGCTGACCAAGAAACTAAGTAATTCTCAAATCAGACAAAAATTTTGCTATTGCCTTTCAGAAAGCGTCGCAACTTTAGAAATAACAAATATACCTTACTGTCAGTCAAAAATAAAACTTTCCTCGATCAATCTCAAACCGTCCAATATAATTTGCCCATTGATTCAACAGTATAGGATAAACTTTAATTTAATTAATTTTTAGATATTTCAAAACAAGTTAGCGAAATTTTCTCATGAGGATATACTCAACATATGTTAGACCAATTGTTGAATCAGGTACAGTTATTGGGTCTCCCTACTTGGTAAAAAATATAAAGTCTAATAGAAAATATACAACGTAGACATACTAAACGAATATCCGGATTGGTTGATTTGTCGTTGGCTACGCGTAACTTGGCTTAAGGGGGGATCGCGATTTTTCGGCCATTTCCGATTTTTCTCATTTTCACATATTTTGTAGTCCTCATGAGTCCGCAAAACAAGACAAGTGCGCTTGTTGCACAGCTTTTCCTATCATTCACAATAGCCTTCCAAAGGTGACTCCGGCATGTGTAAATGTAGGAAAATGAAAAAGTTAGGAAAATATTTTTGCTACCAAAAGTTTGAGCGCTGTGTAAGAGCAAATCGGCTACAACTTGGAATAAACCTAATTTGGACTAGGCAAAGTACTAATATCTATACGAGGTTATTTCCCGTAGGCCGCTGATTTTATACTAAATTTCAAAGTCCAGGGAAGTCGATTGTTGCTCAGAACCGCTTTACAAATGTATACTGGTCAGTGAACGTTTTGTACTGTTCTGAACTAACCCTTTGGTGTCGAAACTTTTCGTTTAGATATTAGCACAATAGAGCTTTGTTTTGCATATAATCAATCCCTATCAGGGCTTTTCAGTAGCTCATAGTTTTAGGTAGCAGAAATTCATTGTTCCTCAAAATCGTCATTTTTCGAAAATTTCATGTTTGCAGCTTTATAAGTCAGCCAAATCTTAAGTTAAGTCAATAAAATTTGGCGTGCTTATTGTCAGGCATAAAGCCAGCGTGTTTGCAAAGTCTCTGTATGGATAGCCTGTTTTGCGCTGGGTACACACGACGATACAAAGGCGGGCACCTATGGACAAAAATGTGAAATTTTCAGCTTTTACAAATACAGCCAAATTTAATATCAAATTTATCCAGGCTTCTGCTCGACAACAGAGGGCAGACTGAACTATATCAAGAAAAGCTAATTTGCATATTCTCTGACAAGTACTTCCTTGGGTAACTTTTAGTAATTTGCATATTTCTTTGTGTCTTGTTGTTTACTGCTCACTTGTCTTTTGTATTATTAAAGACATGTTGTTTGATTTCCCGTCATTCAGTTTTAATTCCTATTAGCTGTGCTCTTCCACATAACAGTTTCGACACTTGTTGTTGACACCCGGGAAATCAGGTGGTGAGTCAACGTCAAGCCTCAATCTTTGAGAGCTCTTTAATTGGGTCTTTACTGGTTTGTTTTTTATTTTCCAATCCGAATACGATGAGGAAACAAACTTGAATAAGCGCATAAAACGTTTAATATTTTTTGACCCAATTTGTTTGTCTCATTTACTGATGGCTTCAGTTTTTGAAATCCACCAAAATTAGTAAAAGTGTAAGTACGCTACGTTCTGGTTAACCATCTGCTAGAGTGTACAAGCTAAGGCAATTCAGTTTTTGATATTTCTTCGCTTTACATTCACCTGTTTTCCCATTTGATTTATCGTGATTGCTGATATAAAGCAAATGTTTCTGGAGTCAAACGATTGAGGAGCTTGAAAGAGTTGCGTATAGAGGTCGTGTGACCAAAAGTTTGAACGAAGCCAGCGCGTTATTTCAGAAGGGCAATGAAGCCAATCCAGAGGAACTAGGTGTAGCTCATGGAGTCTTATCAGCGCATACTAGAAGCCCTTGATAATGAGATCTTGAGCTTATGTGAGGAAGATGCGCTTGATAAGGAAGTAGAAGAATCTTGTGAGCTGCAAGCTAGAATGGCGACATGCCTGGCACAGTTGCCCAACAGACAGAAGAGGTTAGTCAGCAGCCGAAAAGAAATTTGATAATGGATCTAGTCAGAAGCCAAAGCTCCCCAAGCTTACCACAGCAAAGTATGGAGGAGATCCACTGAAGTGGAGAGAATTCTGGGATTCATTTGAGTCAACAATTCACTGTCATGATGCCCTAAGCCAAGTCAATAAGTTCAACTACCTTCGATGTTTGCTTGAAGGAGAAGCTCTCAGATCTATCAGTGGTATTGTAGCGATCAACGCGAACTATTGGACAGCTGTTGATGCCATCCAAGAACGGTTTGGCAACGAACAGAAAATAGTCTTCCCCCATTTTGAAGAGTTTTTGAAGCTGTCTACGGCAGCAAAGGAAGTCGCGAAGCTAAGGATGACATGATGAATGTGGAAGACACATTCGGGGATTGGAGGCCTTGTGTGTGACCGAAGACAAGTTTGGCATAGTTTTTGTGCCAATGATTCTTTCTAAGTTGCCTGAAGAAGTGAGAATAGATTTCAATAGGAAGAACGGGTGCAAGAATTGAGAGCTGTCCGAGTTGAGAAAATTACACAAAGAAGAAATCACTGCTAGAGAGTTGGGTGAAAACTCCAACATGAGTAAGTGTCAGTCGACGAAGGAGATTAGCCAGAAGGATAGATTACAGTCAAGAGTCGGTGGTTTTTGAACGACTGAAGGTCTGCTAACTGCCAAACCAACTCCAAAATGTGTGTATTGTAGTGACAAACATTTTTCAGACAAGTGCAGCAAATATCCAGATGTTGTCTCAGGGAAGCAACAGATCAAGAAAAGGGTTTTGCTTGTATAAGGAAGGGACATACAGTTTTAGCATGCCCTAATCCGAGTACATACTATCACTGTAAAGGGAAACATCACCGCAGCTTGTGTCCAAAGAAGTTTGGCATCAGCCATAAGTCGAGTCCGTCTAGTTCTAATCATAACCGTACTGACCTGCAACCGGCGTTGCTGTCTCAAGGACAGCTGTTCTAATGCAGACTGCTTTAGCTGAAGTGGCCGATGATTCCAAGAAAAGATTTATTGCTGCCAAACTACTGCTTGACACTGGTAGTCAGCGATCATATATCACCACCGAAGTTTTCAAGAAACTGAACCTGAAGTCTAAGGATACCGATACAATGTCTTACCACGTTTGGAGCTGAGAACACAAAAAAGATAACATCGCCAGTGGTAAATGTCTACATTGAGACTACGGATGGTAGTGTGATAGCTATTACAGCAAATATCGCAAATGATCAGTTTTCCCATTCAAACGATGCCTCTTAATATGGAGAAGCATTCCATCCTTAAGCAGCTACCCTTAGCAGACTCGAGAATACACAAGCGAGAGTCAATATCGATTGATATTATGATTGGAAATGGTCACTACTTTGATATTGTGGAATGCAAACGGATAACCCTTAATAGAAATTTATTTCTTGTGAAAACTAAGTTGGGCTGGATGGCCTCTGAAAGAGTCGATGGCCAGTGCAGCAGTTTATCCTTACTTCGACAGTGAACGCAAGTCAACCTGATTCGGAAATAGAGCGTTTGTGGAAATTAGAATCTATTGGAATCATGGATTGTTCTTCTACAATGGATGATGACGCAGCTATTCAGCAATTTAATGCTTCTATTCAGTTTTTGAGCGAAAGATATCAAGTGAGATGGCCGTGGAAAGAAATGGTGCCGGATCTACCAGATATCTTTCAGCTAGCTCTTGGTCGTCTGAAGTTTCTTTCTGAAGTCTGAAGACTGAAGGACCAATACCTGAGATACTGGACAAGTATAACAGCGTAATTCAGGAACAATTGTGCAATGTAATAAACGAGGAGGTCACAGAGAACTCAGAAGAAGGCCCTACCAAGCACTATATCCCTCACCATTGCGTGATAACTCCTTCAAACGCGACAACGAAGTTGCGGGTATGTATGATATGATGAGTGCTAGTATCGAGGTCCAGTCCTGCTGAATGATCTTTGTGGCTTATTAATACAGTTTCACCTGCGTCCTATTGCCATTGTGAGTTATATTGAGAAAGCAGTTCTTCAAGTTGGACTCCACAGAGATGTCACCCGGCTCTTGTTGCTTCATAATCCAGAGCAGAAGGTTTCCGATGACAACTTGAAGATCTTAAGATTTTACCGTGTTCCTTTTGGAGTAATTTCAAGCCCTTTCTTGCTCAATGCTACTATCACTCACCATCTTAAGGTGGTGGTATCCATTTATGCAGTGCTTCTGTGGTGATATTTTTAAAAACGCAATAACTTTCGCAATTTGGGAGTTGGAAAGAGCTTTATACACCGTTTTAAAGCTTATAATTAGGACACTCATATGAGCTTAGGAAACTAGCAAAATTATTAAACAAATTAGCAAATATTTTCTGACATAACGGCTAAATATAGACCAAAACTTTTTGAACACTGATTTTTCAAAACTGCGGAACCAGTCAAAATTTCTTTTTGCGCTATCATACAGAGGACATATGGGCCGACGGACGTTTTTGGGGTTTTGCTCAGTATCACTCAACGGTTGAGAAAATTTGCAAAATGCACGGGAGCACTAAAGTTTTAAACTTTGCACTACATTTTCTCGAAACTGGGAACGTTTTAGCTAAAACCAAGAAAACCGTCCCTCCGCAATAGTACGAATTTCCAATTTGGCGAAATCTCCGGAATCTGTGGAGTAGTTTTTGAGAAATCGATGTTCGAAATTAAATAATCGCAGTTTTGCCAAAATGGTTTTTCGGCCAAATCTCTAGCTGAAAGCAATAAAGTCCGGCTAGTACGAATTCATAAAATGTGCATTTGGACGATGCATCGATTGAGTATTAATAGACAAAACTTGTTCGCAAGGTTTGGCAGTAATTTTGAAAAAACTGATTTCCTCGAAGATGGTAATTTTTTGGCCCTCAAAATGGTTTTTTGCTTATACTGACTTAGCCACATAGATAAACGGTTGTAAAAGCAAAAGTTTTCATTTTTGTGTCCTTTTTCCAGCCATAACAACCAATCCGGTGTCTGGTCTACCTACTGGAACCCGAAGGCCAAAAATCAATAACTTTTTATCTTTTTGCCTAAAAATCCGGGACTGGTCCCAGCATGTTAAAGAGCACGGAAATAGGTTATTTTGCAATTTTTAGCTATTTACGTTAAGGATTAAAGGTGGTGGTATCAAAAATGCCCGAAAGGAAACCAACACCTTAAGCAATGTAGCGGCCTAGTCCCTGATAAAATTTTTCGCAGCATATATGCCGACAACGTCATTGTTGGTAAGTCATCAATTTTGGAGGCCCGATGTTTCTACACGAAAGCTAAGCAGTTATTCAGTGAAGCCTCGATGAACCTTCGAGAATGGATTTCCAATTCGAAGGAATTAATGGAGTTTATTCTGGAGAAGGAGAGAGTTAAAACTAGTCAATTTAAAGTTCTTGGTCTTCAATGGAATACAGAAACCGATGTACTTGGAGTTACGTTGCCGAAGGAGAGTTCGTCTGCGAAGATCACGAAAAGAAGTATTTTGCAGCAATCTGCTCAATATTTCGATCCCCTAGGTCTAATTTCTCCAACGGCAATTGGTTTTCGATTGTTATTGCAGGAACTGTGGCGTCAACGTATTTCCTGGGATGCGGAGCTGCCTGAAGAATGTTTAGTAAAGTGGCATGCTCTTAGAAATAATATTGGTAGCAGCCCTACGTTTGAATTTCCACTCTTTCTCTAGGTCTCCAAGACGACGGTCAGGTCTAACTTCATTGTTTTGTTGATGTATCTACTAAGACGTACGCAGCTTGCATTTACTTCCGTTTTGGAAATGCAGCTGTACAAACTCCACTAATACTCAGCAAACCTGGACTTGCTGCATTGAAGCCAATTTCGTTACTTCATCTCAGAGTTGGAAGTGGGTCGCAATTTTGTGACCCGCGGGTACCCGCGACCCGCGGACCCTGACCCACGACCTGCGACCCACTGAGATTTCGTCGACCCACTTGACCCACTTCTTAAATTAGGAAATTTTTGCATATTTAAGTACTTTGTAGCATGCATCGAGCAAAATTAACGCTTTAATGTACATAGTGAAGTATTAAAACTTTCAAACAAGAATTTGGCGTTCACAGATAACTACTTCAAATTTCATCTTTGTTTTCGTTAGTTTTGAGGATGCTATGGTACCGGAAAAGTGTTGGGGGACCTTGATCGGTCAGTAGAATCAGTAATTAGGCAAAGCTTTTAGTATTTATTCTTCTTTCTTGTAGTAATTTGTAAAAGTTCAGTTCATTCTTGCTTATTTTTTACAGCTGAGTAGCAACTACCGCAGAAGTGTTTATTACACTGTCCACTCCTAACTTGGATATGATAGAAAACTACCATTTTAGCAGTTTATTTATATTTATAATACACTATTAGTAACAATAAAATTAGGAATGATCATCACTCTTTGAACTAAGTCGAAATTTCAAACTTGACATTAATTATTTATTGGAAGCAGCTGACGCTCTACGGAAAGATGTGCAGGCTGTTGTAGTAAGCTGCCAACATTTTTTCACATAAATGTTTGTCAATCAATGCAGGCAAACTAAAGGCTTTGCGTGATAACAGAATATTTATGCCAACGACTACGTCCGGGAGATATTACTGAAATATTTTTGACTGAAGATTCAAGACAAAATAGAAATAAATAATTTTATTATGAAAGCAAAATTATAATGTATAAAGACATACAAAAGAGCCAAAAGTTAGAGAAAATTTGAAAATTTAACATAAATTGTAAATTTTCTGGTGAACTTAGGCCACAATTTAGCGTAAAGATGGTGAGAACAAAAATAACTCTTGACCCGCTCTGACCCGCGGGTACCCACTGACCTGAAAGTCGACCCGCGGGTACCCACGACCCGCGGGTACCCGCGACCCACTTCCAACTCTGCCTCGTCTAGAGTTCTTGGCTGCTTTGATTGGAGTGAGGGCAATGTCATTTGTCTAGAAAGAGTCCCGGCTTCAGTTTGTGAAGCTAATACTCTGGACAGACTCAAAATATGTTCTTCAGTGGATTAAGACCCGAAAACGTATGCAAGTATTTGTGGAAAATTGTCTTCGAGAAATATGTGCTGCTGCTGCTATTTCTGAATTTCGATATGTTCCCACAAGTGATAATCCTGCAGACATTCCGACTAGAGGAGCTGCTATCACAAATCTTCGTTCGAATACTTTGTGATAGAACGGTCCTGATTGGCTTTCTAACACCGAAGATAACTGGCCAAGTGATACTTTAGTTGAGCCTGGGTGTTATTCAGCGAATTTGGCCGAGCCGTCGTCATCACTCGCAACCACAGCAGCAACTTCTCCTCTTTTAGAAGTAAACAAGTATTCTACCCTTTCTCGACTTTTTCGAGTCACAGCATGGATTTTGCGATTCATCAGTAGCTGCCGTAAACAACGACCAGCTTCTGCGTCGTTGACAGCGGAAGAGATTGCAGCCGCAAAGTGTGGTGGGCCAGGACTGTTCAAGCTGAAGCGTTCCCTGATGTTATTGTAGCTTTGACTACAAAGAAGCACCATAATGTGGTCGCTGAACTCGTTCTTGACGATGATAGATTGATCCGGCTAAGAGGACGTTTGAAGAATTCCGATTTACCCTATGACGCGATGTTTCCTATGCTGGTGCCCTGAAAACTCCATTTTACAAAACTCCTTATCGATGCCTTTCATAGTCAGCTCGGGCATGCTGGTTTTCAGCATACCTTGTCAAAGCGTCGACAAGACTATTGGGTTTCTCATGGATGCCTAGAGGAAGCTTTGTCGTATATGCCGTAGATGGGAAGGTTGCTCCTAGAAGCCCCCTTGCCCACCTCCACTTCCTTGCTTTCGAGTACAGCGGTTCCGTCCGTTTGCTTATACTGGAGTTGACCATCTCGGTCCGCTTTATATCAAAGTAAATGAGCAACGAAAGAAGGAGTGGGTATGCCTATTCACCTGTGCTGTTGTCCGAGCGATCCAATGTTAGTTGAAGATTTGACTGCACAACAGTTTTTGTTCTGTTTTCGTCCATTTGTTTCTCGTAGGAGGAGGACCCTGAAGGTGATTTCGGAGAACGCGAAGCATTTTAAGTTTAACTAAATCAAGTCTGGAACACCTGTGGACTGAATCTGTTCGGAGCAAGTCTGTTTTGGATTATGCTGCCGATAACGAAATTCAGTGGCAGTTTATTACAGCGTTGTCTCCATGGATGGGAGGTTTCTATGAGCGATTAGTTGGATCGGTCAAGCGATGTTTCCGGAAGAATATCCAGTCAGCAGCTTTGAGATATGTCCAATTGGAGACTGTTCTAACCGAAGTCGAACCTGTCATGAATTCAAGACCGCTTGTCTATGTGAGTAACGAGCCAGACGAGTCAATCTTGACTCCTACTCATTTCCTTTCCGGAAGCGCTGTTTTAGTTTTTCCGTCGCAAATGATCTAGAAGATGACTACATTCCTAGAGTGGAATCATCGATGCATTGTCCGATAGCTGAAAAAAGGGGTCAGAAATTGCTTGATCAGTTTTGGATTTCGCGGCGAAACGAATACCTTCAGAGCCTCAGGGATAATGGTCTATCAAAAAGAATCGAGGATCCGTCGATCGAATTCCCAAAGTTGGCGATGTTGTTCTACTCAAGGACAATCTCCCTCGTGGTCAGTGGCAGCTTGGTTCTATTCATGCTGCGATTCCTGGCCAAGATGGCAATATTCGTTCTGCCGTTGTACGCCTACCCTCAGGGAAGTTCATGGAGCGTCCTGTCCGACTGCTCTACCTAATTGAGATGGGTGGCCCCTTCCTACAGAGACAGGGCAATCGCCGAATGATGTGCCCGCAGAGCCTGCTCCATACACGAGACCTCTCCAGCATAGCCGTTTTGACAAAATTGAAGCTCTTGATGTCGTGAACATTTTATCTTCTTACACAAGTCTCTACAAAGCAAGTTAGAGCTACCTAAGGTTTGAAGCAAATGACAGTCGGAATGAGATTTACCAAGTCAGTCAAACGCGGTGTCACGCTCATGACTTGGTTTGCCGCTGTAAATTATGCAGTAGTAAATACCTACAGGTAGAGGCTTTAACCTAAATTGATCTATTTGTCATGCCGTAGTCTCTTATCGTCCTATGTGTACGCGACTTCGAAGCCCTCAGCGAGGCATACTAGCGCAAATACCAAATTGTAGGGATTTGAACTGCAATTACTCTAAACTGAATTGACCCTGGACTCAAAAAATTTGTTTTGTTTTTGGACACATACAGAGGTATTAATCCCGAAAACGAGCGAAATCGGTGACAATGAAATTTGGTACCCGGCGACCGTCCCCCCAAATCATTGGAATATCGCAGATTGATTTTCGATTTAAAATTTTTGTATAAAAAGATATACGGTATGGTTGACTTAAGTTTTGATTGTTTCTTCCGTTATGCGCCCACGCTAGTGTAGAGTATAGGATATAGGCGTGAGTTAAGCCTAAGTATACGGTAGATAAGTTCCAACCCAAATTGAAACATTTCATGAATAATCAACGTAAAATTATCGTTAGCTAATTTCATAGCTCAAATATGACTCATAATGATGATCCAGTTCAAAATGGCGGATCAAGTTCAGTTGGTGTATTGTTGGTCCTGTGGGTAGCTGGTGGGTAGATTAGGAGATTCTCTGCCATTTTGTGAACATCATTTTTAGTTGTATTTTATGATTTGGCTGAGTTCGTTTTTGGAGACTGTTGGCAATTTATTTTGATATGCAAGTAAATAATCTTTTAGTTTAGGGACTTTTCTTTTATTCCGAGTGAGCGAATATCTAGCCCTATTTAGTAGACAACCACGAAATCACTTTATTTCTCTCTGGACATCGCACACCTTTGACAACAACCTGCAACTAGACGGTCAGTCAATCGTGAATCTGGCACCAGGGTTTTATTCCCTACACTAGCTACTCGAAGCCTTAATGCTTCCACCAAATTTAACCAGGGATTATCTCCAAAACTTTTTCAAAAGGTGATAAGAGTGTGGAATCCACTCCCTACCTATTGAAGTCGTAAGTGCTGAGACCTTTGGTGTATTTTGTAACCAAATTGATCATATTGATTTGACTGCATTTTTAAGTGGCAGAGGATAGGTGATCAGATCTGGTCCTCCTCCGTCTCGCTCGAGGATGTTTTTGCATTTTGTTTTCCTTGTATATAGACTGTATGTATATATGTATAAATGTGAAAAAGGTTGAAATCAGGACCTGAAAGCTGTGAAGAAAAGTGTCCAGGGCGGGGATCGAACCGCCGAGCTTTGGTTTAAGAAGTAGAACGTTCTACCACTGCGCCACATCCCCGGACGTTGAGAGTAGATTATTACGCTGATTTCAACCTTTCTGGGTTGCTGATATTTAACATACTCCCCTTACTAATTTGAAATTCGGCCTCGAATTTCCAGGAATTGCAGGTCGGGTCCTCAAATCAAAGCACCAGTGTGGTCTAAGGGCGGCTCCCCGGCTGCCTCCTAACCCGAGGCCATATCCGAAGATTGCAGGTTCGAGTCCTGTCACGGTCGCCAAATGTGAAAGGTTGAAATCAGGACCTGAAAGCTGTGAAGAAAAGCGTCCAGGGCGGGGATCGAACCGCCGAGCTTTGGTTTAAGAAGTAGAACGTTCTACCACTGCGCCACATCCCGGACGTTGAGAGTAGATTATTACGCTGATTTCAACCTTTCTGGGTTGCTGATATTTAACATATATATAGACTTATGTTATTAAATTCACCAGTTTTTTCTTTAGTAAATATATTTTCTTGTATGCATATACTAACGTCTTTTGGTAAAATCTGTTCTATTCTATTCTGTTCTGTTCAATTTTTTGCCCAGCACTATAGACTCTTCCAATGTCAGGCCTAAGTACGGCATTAAAAGATGCAGGGCATTTGGCACACATTTCTGCTAAGTTTTAGCCAAATGAGTCCAGGGTTTATTTTTCATTTTCAGTCAATGGGAAGCGCCACCGTAAGGGGGGGCTACTAAAATCGACTTGCTCCGACTTTGTCCGATTGGTCTACTTTTTGGCGAAATGTAGAGCATGGGTGTGGTCAAAAAATATCGGGTATTGAGATCTTAGCTGCCTTCCAGCCATGTGCAGCCGTCGGGTTTATGTGCCCAACCCCCCGTTTTTCACAACTACCAACATAATTAATTAAAAATCTCTGCTGGCAGCAAAACCCTAGCTTCAAAGTTGCCATTTGCAAATATGATTTGGCACATGTGCCCCTATCCGTAGAAAAATACTAGACGTCTGTATCTTATCTGCATCTCTGGGAATTACTCTTCAAAGTTGAAGTTTCAGCCAAAATTTAAAAATTTTTGGCTAACGAAAGGAAAATTTTATTACTGGTGTGAGCTATAAAGCTGTAATTTGCCACAAAAGGAGGCGCTACAGGAGTGCTCATTTGTGCCAAATGGCAAGAAATTCTGCCGCGTGAAAAATTTTTTATGTCAACTTTAATCTTCAAAAATTGCCAAAATCGCCATTTTCAGTCCGTCGGATCCTGTATTCCTGTGTAGAGACTTTCTGTAGCCATAGAAGTCGCAAACCTTCACTACTCGAGCTGAAATCATTTGTGGGTGTGTTTTCGACCACGCTGAGTTTAAATATCTCAAAAAATTTTAATTTCAAAAAATTTGATTTTTTCGATTTCTGGGGTACCATTGCTCCAAAAAAGCTATTTTGGCGATTTTTGAAGATTAAAGTTGACATAAAAAATTTTTCACGCGGCAGAATTTCTTGCCATTAGGCACAAATGAGTACTCCTATAGGGTCTCCTTCTATGCCAAATTACAACCTTATAGCTCGCACCAGTAATAAAATTTTCCTTTCGTTAGCCAAAATGTTTTAAATTTTGGCCGAAACTTCAACTTTGAAGAGTAATTCCCAGAAATACAGATAAGATACAGACGTCTAGTAGTTTTCTGCAGATAGGGGCACATGTGCCAAATAATGTATGCAAATGGCAACTTTGAAGCTAGGGTTTTGCAGCCAGCAGAGATTTTTAATTAATCATGTTGGTAGTTGTGAAAAACGGGGGGTCGGGCACATAAACCCGACGGCTGCACATGGCTGGAAGGCAGCTAAGATCTCAGTACCCGATATTTTTTGACCACACCCATGCTGTATATCTTCGCCAAAAAGTAGGCCAATCGGACAAAGTCGGGGCAAACCTTTAGTAGCCCCCCCCTTAAGGTTCTGTACTTTACATGCTGCTGCCTAAGCGGTTTCTTGACTTTCCTTTTCTGATCTATACTGTCAACGTAATAGCACCATCACCACCTATCACATTAACTGTTTTATAATTTTCTTTGCTGTCCCTTACACTATTTTCCCTCCTTCTGTCAGTTGACACACTTGGTTTCGGACTGTGAATCTCCGAAAATAACGATCTTGCAATCATGTAATCATGTAATCCTTGTGCAGCTTCGAGTTATCTCTGGGAATGTGCCTTTACCCTAGCTTATATGAGTAGTACATGACTTTCTTTTATTAATAATTTATTTAAAGTCACTTTATTTCTCATTGGTATACATGTTTATTTTACAGCAGAATACCGAATACAACAAACATGAACCTGAAGAATTCTTTTATTTGAGTGGAAGGCAAAACCCGGCCAGGTCACTGGTTCTGCAGCCATACTTGCAGCAAATTTGCTCCATTTCTATCAGAGTTGGCAGACGTGATTTTTTGGACGATCGCTTTCTACGTTCTAACTCTAAACGTTAATAATCATGAGATTTCTTGAACTGTTTAAAATTAAAGTAGGCAGACATTTTAGCTTGAGTAAAATGCTAGCAAAGTTTCTTTTAATGAATGGTAAAAATAGCTCAATTATACAATACTTGAAATTAACAAACGCTCAACCCGAAATCATCTTTTACTAGACTTTTATTATTCATTAGGGTTTTATTTGCATTATTTATTTTTCTACGAAAAATGTGTTGCAGACAAACAAGCAAAAACAACGACCTTTTTTAGTTGTCTGTCAACCAATATTCTGATAAATAGGAGCTATTGATCAGACTAACCCTGGACTGCACCAACAAAGTTTAAGAATAACTGCTGAATAGCAGAAGGCTAAGTCCGATTTTTGAATGGGAAATCAGTAGTTAACCTTCTGCTATTCTGCGACTATTCTTAAACTTTGTTGGTGCAGTCCAGGGTTTAAAACTGACTCAAGCTAGTCGACCTCGATTTGATTTCGATTTAATAAGCGCGCGAATATGAAATATTACTCACTCTCTCGAAAAAACCACTCACTAACCATAATAATCCAACTCCAAGTTGTTATTTGCTCTTTTTCGTTTCATTGTACAGGACAGATACGTAGCGGTCTGAAAGGTTGAACCGCCTGGAGGGCACATGTGAACCACGCCTAATCTGCCACGGGAAGCACAACGGTTGATTGATATCAATAGAACAACAACTGTTACCATGACATTATGGAGTAGATGTTTCGTCATTCTCTTAGCAATTGGGACTGCAAACACTAGTAAAAATGCATATGTTATATGTGAACGGTTGAAATTAGAATGGGAAGAAGTGAATAAAAATGTATACGGCGGGGATATAGTCTCCGAGTTTCAGACAGCTAGTAGAGCACCCTGACCGTACCTACTTAGCTACATCTCGTACAGCGAGACTAGTTAATTACACCAATTTTAATCTTTTTAGGTTGCTCCTTTGCAGACTGCTGCATAAAATTAATAGAACAATTTTAGCCTGAGTCTTGTTTTTCATTTAAATTAAATGCATGCAAACGTTTCTTTAAAGTAGTTTTGGTTTACATTAAAGAAGTTTACAATAATTTCAAACAGATGAAATTACATTATCTGTAAAACCGTATAGAAATGCTCTTACCTTGTTTCCAAGAAGGAGTATGTAGGTCCGGCAAGCTCTTTGATGGTATTGTCGCGTTATCGCAACGACCAAACACTGGGATATAAATAAGCTATTCTAGGTGGGCGAGGCGACGACTTCTAATAACCAGATTAGAAATAATTCCGCCTGCATAGCCCCAAAGTTAATTAGCTCAAAGATTTTGGAAGCAGACTGATCCCGCCATTCGCCATACATAGTAATGTTATTTATACACGCAGTTGGAGACGAGACGACACCCTACATCAGTAGGCGTTTTGTAAAATGAACAGAAAAACTATATAAAAACTAACGTTGCAAACTACAAAAGCTTACTGGAATGTAATAGACCTAGCGGGCCATACACAGTGCGAACAGGCATTCTAACCACTTCCCTGGTATGAGCTGGAACCGAAATTCGAATCGAACATGTCCAACTTTCAGCCCACTAGCAACTACGCCAAAGAAAACCAAAGCCGATCCCTTGCAGAAACAACTGTCCGGGGATTTTTGCGATCATTTGAAATCCTAAGGCTTTGTTGACTAAAACTAAATCTTTAACCTTAATTAAGACCATATTTCTTAAGTTATGATGAAAATTTATGAAAATGGTACAGCTGAACGCTAAACTTTTGGCTGTTACATTAATTCGCATTAGTTGTTAGATATATACTAGGAATTAGAATGTTTTGCGGACTTAGTTCTAAATCCAATGCATTTGCACAAGTCATGCTTGATTCTAATTTCTAGAGTTGCAGAAGCGAAAATAGGAGATTCTACATTTTATATTTTAAATATTAGAACAAATTGAATATGCATGGTTTGGCACTAGGATTTAAAGCCTAGATTTTAGGAATAAGAACAAATTCCTTTTCGCCACATTCTATGCAGCAGCCAATAGGATTCCAGTGGACAGCCAATCAAATTAAAGCAAGTAGCCATTGATGCTAAACGCTGCCTGTGTAAAAGAAATTGTTGACAATTTTATCTTGTGCACCTGCGCCTTTTCCGAACAAAATTGCTTCGATGTGGTAAATTGCCAAATAGCTAATTAATAAATTGCTAATTTAGTAAATAACGTTCAGTTAAGTTGCGTCAAGATCCATAAATGGATCAAAGACTCTGAACAGTTGTGATCGCAATCATGCAGGACATTTTCAACAATAACTTAAGTTTAAGCTAAACTTGGTTAAACTGACATGTCTCCTTTGCTGAAATAAATTCTGTCTATAGATATCTATATAAATTCCATTGAACAGTTTTCTGAACCAGGAGGAAGCCTCAGTTCCAATGTCGTGGCCATGTTAACTCTTTCCTGTCAAGAAGTTTTATGCAGCTCAACAGGTGGTCCCTTTGATCTTTAACTGTCCAGCTGATCCGACAGCTGAAGAAAATATTACTGCTTCGAACCCAAAAATCATTGTTCGAAGCTAAGTCTGTTCTTGCTGATTTTTGTTGCTGATTTCACTTGATCATATTATAGTTGGAGTTGATGCATAATTTAATTTAATTTTCAAGCATAAAGCTTAAAAAACTTATCGAATTTGCAAAATAGCCGAGCGAGCATTTCAGAATAATCTTGAATTTGGATCTGCAAACTGCTTAATACTAATAATTGGAAAATTGGAGCCGTAGTTTGAAGACTATTCGTAGGCTTGAATGGAAACAGTAAACTGAGGGCTGTAAACATGGAAGAGTCTGCATTGTTATTGGCTGTCCACTGGAATCCTATTGGCTGCTGCGTGGGCCCCCCTCCCATGGATCCAAATTTTTCACAAAATTTTGGGCAAAACGTTTTGGTTCCGTCCGATGTTGCCGGGACACTCCCCCGGCGGGGTGAAAACGGGATTCTTCCACCCCCTACTGGACCAAATTTTCAGCAATCCTATTCATTCAGAAAACGGGTCCGTCTACAATTCTGCGAACAGTCAAAATTCGGGCTTTTTGTCTGAAGAGGGAGGTTCAAATCATAACACCCCCGCATCATACATGGAGCAGAATTTTGGTGGGGGTATCACCCCCCAGAGCCCAATTACCTACCCAATACCCAAATTCCACATAGCATTCCGGCGGCCTCGGTGGCAGATTTTCAGAAAAATACGTACGTACCGCCGGTAAATTCCCAAGCCCCTCAGCTCTCTCATTTGGAGGGGCATGTCATTCCGTGGGACCAATACGGAAACCCCCTACTAAATCGAGCCACGGCTCCTTCTCATATTTCAGTACATCGCACTCCAGTTTGCACCGGGGGTCCCTCCGCACCACAATTACATCATACACAGCCTCCTCCACCTCCCCCTTTACCAGTTCCCCATCCCAGCACTCAAAATCCCCCTCTGGCTTCCCCAAGTCGCCTAACTCAGCGGGGTCGTGTGAATGACCAGGACCCCAAATATTTTCCGATTCTCCCCCGTTCCTACGGACAACATTTGTATGAAGGTGCTCAACTTGCAGCTCCTGACCCGCATCAGCAGCAAATTCCCCAACTTCGTTATCAACCCCCCAATGAACAGTTTCCGGAGGGGCAATATTTTATACGTACACCCGCAAATTTTGAACATGACCGGCTAGAACAGCAAGTCTTTCAGAATCCGGTCATTGCGGAACTGGATAGAAATCATTTGTGGGAGGGGTCTCAACCAAACCTTCCGCCCCTCCGGGTACCGCCATACGTACCCCAACAGGCCCCTGAAAATCCATATTATATGGCAGATATGGTTGCATCCCACGCTTGCGCGACCGACTATGTATCGCAAAACCGCCCCCTTACCCCTAGTGAGACCTCCCGGCAGCGGGGACTACACTCGTCTGTGTCCTCCTTATGGTAGGGCAAGGACGCGGTGCCCCCCCCCCTGTTGGACAGGAACCTCCGGGGGGCAACCCCCCCCCAAAATCCGGCACCCACCACTTTTCCGCCAGTTTCTAATTCACAACAGGTATGTACGTACATACCACCACCTCTTCAACCATCACTTTCTCCTCCTCCTCCGGGTCCCCCTCCTACTCCCTCATCTTTCTCAAACCTGAGTTCGCCTACAGTACATACTGAGCTCCTGGAAAAGCAAAAAAACCCAATATACTCGTCCTTACTCCCGAAACCATGCAACCAACGGACATTTCTGTTCCTAAATTTGATACTAGCCTTTTCGTTATTATCTTGAAGTCCCTAAGGGAAGTCCCTCGTTACTGACACAAAATATGCTTATTTTGAGGATTGGCTTCATCAATTCGAGTTTGCAGCCGTGGCGGTTCACGCGGTTCCGGAGAGCCAGTGGGGGCGTCTTCTCTGGAACAAACTCTCCGGAAAAGCTCAAATTTTCGCCTCCCGTTGTGGCCCACAGGTCGTAGAGTCATATGCTGGTTTTCTTGAATTGATTGAATTTTGGACTGTAACGTTTATATTTTCTACTTCTGTTAAATTTATAATTTTGTCATAAAAACCCAGTAAACTCACGGCACCGAATTTGGAGGTTTCCGAAAAAGGCGTACTGTTTCTTCGCGTATTCGTTTTGAGATAGCGAGTTTAGCGGGCGAGACGAGTCTGACATGCTACTCTCATGAACTGCAACGGTCTTCTGTTGTAAAGGGTTTGGTTTCCTTAATAAGGCAAACCAATTCCTTTACAACTGGCTACCGTTCCTTCAGTGAGAGTGCGCATGTCAGCCTCGTCTCGCCTAAACTCGCTGAAATCCCTGAAACGGATACAAGAAACAGATCGCCTGCAATTACCTCCAAATTCGGTGCCGTGAGTTTACTGGGTTTTTATGACAAAATTATAAATTTAACAGAAGTAGAAAAAACCATAAACGTTACAGTCCAAAATTCAATCAATTCAAAGAAAACCAGCATATGACTCGACCTGTGAATTACAACGGGAGGCGAAAATTTGAGCTTTTCGGAGAGTTTGTTCCAGAGACGCCGCCACTGGCTCTCAGGAACCGCGTGAACCGCCACGGCCGAACTCGAATTGAGGAAGAATCCTCAAACTAAGCATATTTTTGGGTCGTAACGAGGGACTTCCCTTAGGACTTCAAGATAATAACGAAAAAGGCTAGTATCAAATTTAGGAACAGAAATGTCCGTTGGTTGCATGGTTTCGGGAGTGGGGTGACGAGAATTTTTCGGGGTTTTTGTTTTTTCCCACAGTATGTACTGTATGCGAACTCAGGTTTGAGAAAGATGAGGGAGTAGGAGGGGGACCCGGAGGAGGAGGAGAAAGTGATGGTTGAAGAGGTGGTGGTATGTACGTACATACCTGTTGTGAATTAGAAACTGGCGGCAACGGGGGGGGTGCCGGATTTTGGGGGGGGGTTGCCCCCCGGAGGTTCCTGTCCAACAGGGGGGGGGGCACCGCGTCCTTGCCCTACCATAAGGAGGACACAGACGAGTGTAGTCCCCGCTGCCGGGAGGTCTCACTAGGGGTAAGGGGGCGGTTTTGCGATACATAGTCGGTCGCGCAAGCGTGGGATGCAACCATATCTGCCATATAATATGGATTTTCAGGGGCCTGTTGGGGTACGTATGACGGTACCCGGAGGGCGGAGAGGTTTGGTTTGGAACCACTCCACAAATGATTTCTATCAGTTCTGCATTGACCGGATTCTCAAAGACTTGCTGTTCTAACCGGTCATGTTCAAAGTCTGCAGGTGTACGTATAAAATATTGCCCCTCCGGAAACTGTTCATTGGGGGGTTGATAACGAAGTTGGGGAATTTGCTGCTGATGCGGGTCAGGAGCTGCAAGTTGAGCACCTTCATACAAATGTTGTCCGTAGGAACGGGGGGAGAATCGGAAAATATTTGGGGTCCTGGTCATTCACACGACCCTGCTGAGTTGGGCGACTTGGGGAAGCCGGGGGATTTTGAGTGCTGGGATGGGAACTGGTAAAGGGAGGTGGAGGAGGCAATGTATGATGTAATTGTGGTGCGGAGGGACCCCCGGTGCAAACTGGAGTGCGATGTACTGAAATATGAGAAGGAGCCGTGGCTCGATTTAGTAGGGGGTTTCCGTATTGGTCCCACGGAATGACATGCCCCTCCAAATGAGAGAACTGAGGGGGCTTGGGAATTTACCGGCGGTACGTCCGTATTTTTCTGAAAATCTGCCACCGAGGCCGCCGGAATGCTATGTGGAATTTGGGTATTGGGTAGGTAATTGGGCTCTGGGGGGTGATACCCCCCACCAAAATTCTGCTCCATGTATGATGCGGGGGTGTTATGATTTGAACCTCCCTCTTCAGACAAAAAGCCCGAATTTTGACTGTTCGCAGAATTGTAGACGGACCCGTTTTCTGAATGAATAGGATTGCTGAAAATTTGGTCCAGTAGGGGGCTGAAGAATCCCGTTTTCACCCCGCCGGGGGAGTGTCCCGGCAACATCGGACGGAACCAAAACGTTTTGCCCAAAATTTTGTGAAAAATTTGGATCCATGGGAGGGGGCCCACGCAGCAGCCGATAGGATTCCAGTGGACAGCCAATAACAATGCAGACTCTTCCATGTTTACAGCCCTCAGTTTACTGTTTCCATTCAAGCCTACGAATAGTCTTCAAACTACGGCTCCAATTTTCCAATTATTAGTATTAAGCAGTTTGCAGATCCAAATTCAAGATTATTCTGAAATGCTCGCTCGGCTATTTTGCAAATTCGATAAGTTTTTTAAGCTTTATGCTTGAAAATTAAATTAAATTATGCATCAACTCCAACTATAATATGATCAAGTGAAATCAGCAACAAAAATCAGCAAGAACAGACTTAGCTTCGAACAATGATTTTTGGGTTCGAAGCAGTAATATTTTCTTCAGCTGTCGGATCAGCTGGACAGTTAAAGATCAAACGGACCACCTGTTGAGCTGCATAAAACTTCTTGACAGGAAAGAGTTAACATGGCCACGACATTGGAACTGAGGCTTCCTCCTGGTTCAGAAAGCTGTTCAATGGAATTTATATAGATATCTATAGACAGAATTTATTTCAGCAAAGGAGACATGTCAGTTTAACCAAGTTTAGCTTAAACTTAAATTATTGTTGAAAATGTCCTGCATGATTGCGATCACAACTGTTCAGAGTCTTTGATCCATTTATGGATCTTGACGCAACTTAACTGAACGTTATTTACTAAATTAGCAATTTATTAATTAGCTATTTGGCAATTTACCACATCGAAGCAATTTTGTTCGGAAAAGGCGCAGGTGCACAAGATAAAATTGTCAACAATTTCTTTTACACAGGCAGCGTTTAGCATCAATGGCTACTTGCTTTAATTTGATTGGCTGTCCACTGGAATCCTATTGGCTGCTGCATAGAATGTGGCGAAAAGGAATTTGTTCTTATTCCTAAAATCTAGGCTTTTAAATCCTAGTGCCAAACCATGCATATTCAATTTGTTCTAATATTTAAAATATAAAATGTAGAATCTCCTATTTTCGCTTCTGCAACTCTAGAAATTAGAATCAAGCATGACTTGTGCAAATGCATTGGATTTAGAACTAAGTCCGCAAAACATTCTAATTCCTAGTATATATCTAACAACTAATGCGAATAAATGTAACAGCCAAAAGTTTAGCGTTCAGCTGTACCATTTTCATAAATTTTCATCATAACTTAAGAAATATGGTCTTAATTAAGGTTAAAGATTTAGTTTTAGTCAACAAAGCCTTAGGATTTCAATTGATCGTAAAAAATCCCCGGACAGTTGTTTCTGCAAGGGATCGGCTTTGGTTTTCTTTGGCGTAGTTGCTAGTGGGCTGAAAGTTGGACATGTTCGATTCGAATTTCGGTTCCAGCTCATACCAGGGAAGTGGTTAGAATGCCTGTTCGCACTGTGTATGGCCCGCTAGGTCTATTACATTCCAGTAAGCTTTTGTAGTTTGCAACGTTAGTTTTTATATAGTTTTTCTGTTCATTTTACAAAACGCCTACTGATGTAGGGTGTCGTCTCGTCTCCAACTGCGTGTATAAATAACATTACTATGTATGGCGAATGGCGGGATCAGTCTGCTTCCAAAATCTTTGAGCTAATTAACTTTGGGGCTATGCAGGCGGAATTATTTCTAATCTGGTTATTAGAAGTCGTCGCCTCGCCCACCTAGAATAGCTTATTTATATCCCAGTATTTGGTCGTTGCGATAACGCGACAATACCATCAAAGAGCTTGCCGGACCTACCTACTCCTTCTTGGAAACAAGGTAAGAGCATTTCTGTACGGTTTTTACAGATAATCTAATTTCATCTTTTTGAAATTATTGTAAACTTCTTTAATGTAACCCAAAAGTATTTTAAAGAAACGTTTGCATGCATTCAATTTGAAGGGAAAACAAGACTCAGACTAAATTTGTTCTATTAACTTCATGCAGCAATCTGCAAGGAGCAACCTAATAAAAAGATTAAAATTGGTGTAATTAACTAGTCTCGCTGTCCGAGATGTAGCTAAGTTTGTATGGTCAGGGTACTCTACTAGCTGTCTGAAACTCGGAGATTCTATCCCCTCCCTAGACACTTTTACATCTTCCCATCCTAATTTCAACAGTTCACATATTATATGCTCATTTTTTTATTAGTATTTGCAGTCCCAATTGCTATGAGAATGACGAAACATCTACTCCATAATGTCATGATAACAGTTGTTGTTCTATTGATATCCATCAACCGTTGTGCTTCCCGTGGCAGGTTAGGCGTGGTTCACATGTGTCCTCCAGGCGGTTCAACCTTTCAGACCGCTACGTATCTATCCTGTACAATGAAACGAAAAAGAGCAAATAATAACTTGGAGTTGGATTATTATGGTTAGTGAGTGGTTTTTTCGAGTGAGTGAGTAATATTTCACGTTCGCGCCTTTATTAAACCGAAATCAAATCGAGGTCGACTGGCTTGAGTCAGTTTTAGTCTGATCAATAGCTCCTATTTATCAGAATTTTGGTTAACAACTAAAAAAGGGTCGTTGTTTTTGCTTGTTTGTCTGCAAGAAAGTTTCGTAGAAAAATAAATAATGCAAATAAAATAAAACCCTAATGAATAATAAAAGTCTAACAAAATGATGTTGGGTTGAGCGTTTGTTAATTTCAAGTATTGTATAATTGAGCTATTTTTTCCATTCATTAAAAGAAATTTTGCTAGCATTTTACTCAAGCTCAAAATGTCTGTCTACTTTAATTTTATACAGTTAAAGAAATCTTCATGATTATTAACGTTTAGAGTTAGAACGTAGAAAGCGATCGTCCAAAAAATCACGTCTGCCAACTCTGATAGAAATGGAGCAAATTTGCTGTAAGTATGGCTGCAGAACCAGTGACCTGGCCGGGTTTTGCCTTCCACTCAAATAAAAGAATTCTTCAGGTTCATGTTTGTTGTATTCGGTATTCTGCTGTAAAATAAACATGTATACCAATGAGAAATGAAGTGACTTTAAATAAATTATTGACAAAAGAAAGTCATGTACTACTCGTATAAGCAAGGGTAAAGGCACATTCCCAGAGATAACTCGAAGCTGCACAAGGATTACATGATTACATGATTGCAGGATCGTTATTTTCGGAGATTCACAGCCCGAAACCAAGTGTGTCAACTGACAGAAGGAGGGAAAATAGTGTAAGGGACAAGCAAAGAAAATTATGAAACAGTTAATGTGATAGGTGGTGATGGCGCTATCACGTTGACAGTATAGATCAGAAAGGAAAGTCAAGAAACCGCTTAGGCAGCAGTATGTAAAGTACAGCATGTTAAGGGGGGGCTACTAAAGGTTTGCCCCGACTTTGTCCGATTGGCCTACTTTTTGGCGAAGATATAGAGCATGGGTGTGGTCAAAAAAATATCGGGTACTGAGATCTTAGCTGCTTTCCAGCCATGTGCAGCCGTCGGGTTTATGTGCCCGACCCCCCGTTTTTCACAACTACCAACATAATTAATTAAAAATCTCTGCTGGCTGCAAAACCCTAGCTTCAAAGTTACCATTTGCATATATTATTTGGCACATGTGCCCCTATCTGCAGAAAACTACTAGACGTCTGTATCTTATCTGTATCTCTGGGAATTACTCTTCAAAGTTGAAGTTTCGGCCAAAATTTAAAAAAGGAAGGAAAACTTTATTACTGGTGCGAGCTATAAGGCTGTAATTTGGCATAAAAGGAGATCCCATAGGAGTACTCATTTGTGCTAAATGGCAAGAAATTCTGCCGCGTGAAAAAATTTTTATGTCAACCTTAATCTTCAAAAATCGTCAAAATCGCTTTTTTGGGGCAATGGTACCCCAGAAATCGAAAAAATCAAATTTTTTGAAATTAAAATTTTTTAAAATATTTGAACTCAGCGTGGTCGAAAACACACCCACAAACGATTTCAGCTCGATTAGTGAAGGTTTGCGACTTCTATGGCTGCAGAAAGTCTCTACACAGTATCCGACGGACTGAAAATGGCGATTTTGGCAATTTTTGAAGATTAAAGTTGACATAAAAAAATTTTCACGTGACAACATTTTTTGCCATTTGGCACAAATGAGCATTCCTATAGGGCCTCCTTTTGTGCCAAACTACAGCCTTATAGCTCACACCAGTAATAAAATTTTCCTTTCGTTAGCCAAAAATTTTTAAATTTTGGCCGAAACTTCAACTTTGAAGAGTAATTCCCAGAGATGCAGATAAGATAGGGGCACATGCGCCAAATCATATTTGCGAATGGCAACTTTGAAGCTAGGGTTTTGCAGCCAGCAGAGATTTTTAATTAATTATGTTGGTAGTTGTGAAAAACGGGTGGTCGGGCACATAAACCCGACGGCTGCACATGGCTGGAAGGCTGCTAAGATCTCAGTACCCGATATTTTTTTGACCACACCCATGCTCTACATCTTCGCCAAAAAGTAGACCAATCGGACAAAGTCGGGGCAAGTCGATTTTAGTAGCCCCCCCCCCCCCTTAAGGTGGCGCTTCCCATTGACGGGAATTGAAAAATGAACCCTGGACTGATTTGGTTAAAACTTGGCAGAAATATGTGCCAAGTGCCCTGCATCTTTTAATGCCGTACTTAGGCCTGACATTGGAAGAGTCTATAGTGCTGGGCAAAAAATTGAACAGAACAGAATAGAACAGAACAGATTTTACCAAAAGACGTTAGTATATGCATACAAGAAAATATATTTACTAAAGAAAGAACCGGTGAATTTAATAACATAAGTCTATATACATATATACATAAGTCTATATACAAGGAAACCAAATGCAAAAACATCCTCGAGCGAGACGGAGGAGGACCAGATCTGATCACCTATCCTCTGCCACTTAAAATTACAGTCATATCAATACGATCAATTTGGTTACAAAATACACCAAAGGTCTCAGCCCTTACGACTTCAATAGGTAGGGAGTGGATTCCACACTCTTATCAACTTCTGAAAAAGTTTTAGAGATTATCTGTGGTTAAATTTGGAGACCAGAGTCAATCCAGTTAAGAGATGTTACAGTTCAAATCCCTACAATTTGGTATTTGCGCTAGTATGCCTCGCTGAGGGCTTCGAAGTCGCGTACACATAGGACGACAAGAGACTACGGCATGGCAAATATATCAATTTAAAGCCTCTACCTGTAGGTATTTATTACTGTATAATTTACAGCGGCAAACCAAGTCATGAGCGTGACACCGCGTTTGAATAATTTGGTAAATCTCATTCCGACTGTCATTTGCGTTCAAACCTTAAGTAGCTCTAACTTGCTTTGTAGAGACTTGTGTAAGAAAATAAAATGTTCACGACATCAAGAGCTTCAATTTTGTCAAAACGGCTATGCTGGAGTGGTCTCGTTTATGGAGCAGGCTCTGCGGGCACATCATTCGGCGATTGCCCTGTCTCTGTAGGCAAGGGGCCACCCATCTCAATTAGGTAGGGCAGTCGGACAGGACGCTCCATGAACTTCCCTGAGGGTAGGCGTACAGCGGCAGAACGAATATTGCCATCTTGGCCAGGAATCGCAGCATGAATGGAACCAAGCTGCCACTGACCACGAGGGAGATTGTCCTTGAGTAGAACAACATCGCCATCTTTGGGAATTCGATCGAGGAAGCCTCGATTCTTTTTGATAGACCATTATCCCTATCCAGATGATAGACCATCCCGATAGACCATGAGGCTCTGAAGGTATTAGTTTCGCCACGAAATCCAAAACTGATCAAGCAATTTCTGACCCCTTTTTTTCAGCTATCGAGCAACTGCATCGATGATTCCACTCTAGGAATGTAGTCATCTTCTAGATCATTTGCGACGGAAAAATTAAAACAGCGTTTCCGGAAAGGAAATGACTAGGAGTCAAGATTGACTGGTCTGGCTCGTTACTCACATAAACAAGCGGTCTTAAATTCATGACAGCTTCGACTTCGGTTAGAACAGTTTCCAATTGGACATATCTCAAAGCTGCTGACTGGATATTCTTCCGGAAACATGGCTTGACCGATCCAAGACCGCTCATAGAAACCTCCCATCCATGGAGACAAAGCTGTAATAAACTGCCACTGAATTTCGTTATCAAGTACTAATCCAAACGACTTTGCTCCGAATAGATTCCAGTCCACAGACATTCTGGACTTGATTTAGTTAGCTTAAAATGCTTCGCGTTCTCCGAAATCACCTTCAAGGGCCTCCTCCAAATGGACGAAACCAGAACAAAAACTGTTGTGCAGTCAAATCTTCAACTAACATTGGATCGCTCGGACAACAGCACAGGTGAATAGGCATATCCACACCTTCTTTCGTTGCTCATTTACTTTGATATAAAGCGGACCGCGATAGTCAACTTCCAGTAGGGTTGCCAAAGGACGGGATTCCGCTGTACTCGAGTATGGCGAGCGGAGGCATGTATAGTTTTAGAGCAATCCTTCCAATCTACGGTATATACGACAAAGCTTCCTCTAGGCATCCACGAGAAACCGAATAGTCGTGTCGATGCTTTGATAATATGATGAAAACCAGCATGCTCTAGTTGATCTAGGAAGAGGCATGATAAGGAGTATTGGTAACTGGAGTTTTCTGGGCACCAGCAGAAACATCACGTCCATAGGGTAACTCGGAATTCTTCAAAATCAGTCTTCTTAGCTGGATCAATCTATCATCGTCAAGAACGAGTTCAGCGACCACACTATGGTGCTTCTTTGTAGTCAAAGCTACAATAACATCAGGGAACGCTTCAGCTTGAACAGTCCTGGCCCACTACACTTTGCGGCTGCAATCTCTTCCGCTGTCAACGACGCAGAAGCTGGTTGTTGTTTACGGCAGCTACTGATGAATCGCAAAATCCATGCTGTGACTCGAAAAAGTCGAGAAAGGGTAGAATACTTGTTTATATCCAAAAGAGGAGAAGTTGCTGCTGTAGGTGCGAGTGATGACGACGGCTCGGCCAAATTCTCTGAACAACAACCAGGCTCAACTAAAGTATCACTTGGCCAGTTATCTTCGGTGTTAGAAAGCCAATCAGGACCGTTCTATCACAAGGTATTCGACCGAAGATTTGTGATAGCAGCTCCTCTAGTCGGAATGTCTGCTGGATTATCACTTGTGGGAACATATCGAAATTCAGAAATAGCAGCAGCAGCACATATTTCTCGAAGACAATTTTCCACAAATACTGGCATAAGTTTTCGGGTCTTAATCCACTGAAGAACACATTTTGAGTCTGTCCAGAGTATTTGCTTCACAAACTGAAGCCGGGACTCTTTCGAGACAAATGACATTGCCCTCACTGCAATCAAGGCAGCCAAAAACTCTAGACGAGGCAGAGTTGGAAGTGGGTCGCGGGTACCCGCGGGTAGCCGCGGGTACCCGCGGGTCGTGGGTACCTCTGGGTCGTGGGTCGTCTCCGGACGTAGTCGTTGGCATAAATATTCTGTTATCACGCAAAGCCTTTAGTTTGCCTGCATTGATTGACAAACATTTGTGTGAAAAAAAAATGTTGGCAGCTTACTACAACAGCCTGCAAATCTTTCCGTAGAGCGTCAGCTGCTTCCAATAAATAATTAATGTCAAGCTTGAAATTTCGACTTAATTCAAAGAGTGATGATCATTCCTAATTTTATTGTTACTAATAAAGTGTATTATAAATAAACTGCCAAAATGGTAGTTTTCTATCATATCCAAGTTAGGAGTGGACAATGTGATAAACACTTCTGCGGTAGTTGCTACTCAGCTGTAAAAAATAAGCAAGAATGAACTGAACTTTTACGAAATTACTACAAGAAAGAAGAATAAATCTTAAAAGCTTTGCCTAATTACTGATTCTACTGACCGATCGAGGTCCCCCAACACTTTTCCGGTACCATAGCATCCTCAAAACTAACGAAAACAAAGATGAAATTTGATGACGTTATCTGTGAACGCCAAATTCTTGTCGAAAATTTTAATACTTCACTATGTACAAGCGTTAATTTTGCTCGATGCATGCTATAAAGTACTTAAATATGCAAAAATGTCCTAATTTAAGAAGTGGGTCAAGTGGTTAACGAAATCTCAGTGGTTCGCGGGTCGCGGATCAGGGTCCGCGAGTCGCGGGTACCCGCGGGTCACAAAATTGCGACCCACTTCCAACTCTGAGACGAGGTAACGAAATTGGCTTCAATGCAGCAAGTCTAGTTTTGCTGAATATTAGTGGCGTTTGTACAGCTGTAAAACTTTGTACTTCCTAAACGGAAGTAAAAGCACGCTGCATATGTCTTAGTAGATACATCAACAAAACAACGAAGTTGGACCTGACCGTTGTCTTGGAGACCTAGAAAGCGTGGAAATTCAAACGTAGGGCTGCATACCAATATTATTTCTAAGAGCATGCCACTTTACTAAACATTCTTCAGTCAGTTCCGCATCCCAGGAAATACGTTGACGCCACAGTTCCTGCAATAACAATCGAAAACCAATTGCCGCTGGAGAAATTAGACCTAGGGGATCGAAATATTGAGCAGATTGCTGCAAAATACTTCTTTTCGTGATCTTCTCAGACGAACTGTCCTTCGGCAACGTAACTCCAAGTACATCGGTTTCTGTATTCCATTGAAGATCAAGAACTTTAAATTGACTAGTTTTAACTCTCTCCTTCTCCAGAATAAACTCCATTAATTCCTTCGAACTGGAAATCCATTCTCGAAGGTTCATCGAGGCTTCACTGAATTCACTGAAAATTGATGACTTACCAACAATGACGTTGTCTGCATATATGCTGCGAAGACTTATATCAGGGACTAGGCCGCTACATTGCTTAAGGTGTTGGTTTCCTTTCGGGTATTTTAGATACCACCACCTTTAATCCTTAACGTAAATGGCTAAAACTTGCAAAATAACCTATTTCCGTGCTCTTTAACATGCTGGGACCAGTCCCGGTTTTTTAGGCCAAAAGATAAAAAGCTTTGATTTTTGGCCTTCGGTTTCCAGTAGGTAGACCAGACACCGGATTGGTTGTTATGGCTGGAGAAAGGACACAAAAATGAAAATTTTTGCTTTTACAACCTTATAAGTTAAGTCAGTATAAGCGAAAAAACCATTTTGAGGGCCAAAAGATGGCCATTTTCAAGGAAATCAGTTTTTCAAAATTACTGCCAAACCTTACGAACAATTTTTGTCTATTTATACTCAATCGATACATCGTCCAAATGCACATTTTATGAATTCGTACTAGCCGGACTTTATTGCTTTCAGCTAGAGATTTGGCCGAAAAGCCATTTGGCAAAACTGCGATTATTTAATTTCGAACATCGATTTCTCAAAAACTACTCCACAGACTCCGGAGATTCCGCCAAATTGGAAATTCGTACTATTGCGGTGGGACGTTTTTCTTGGTTTTGGCTAAAACGTTCCCAGTTTCGAGAAAATTTAGTGCAAAGTTTAAAGCTTTAGTGCTTCCGTGCATTTTGCAAATTTTCTCAACCGTTGAGTGATACTGAGCAAAACCCCAAAAACGTCCGTCGGCCCATATGTCCTCTGTATGACAAAAAGAAATTTTGTCTGGTTCCGCAGTTTTGAAAAATCAGTGTTCAAAAATGTTTGGTCTATATTTAGCCGTTATGTCAGAAAATATTTGCTAATTTTTTTAGTAATTTTGCTAGTTTCGTAAGCTCATATGAGTGTCCTAATTATAAGCTTTAAAACGATGTATAAAGCTCTTTCCAACTCCCAAATTGCGAAAGTTATAGCGTTTTTAAAATATCACCACAGAAGCACTGCATAAAAGGATACCACCACCTTAAGATGGTGAGTGATAGTAGCATTGAGCAAGAAAGGGCTTGAAATTACTCCAAAAGGAACACGGTAAAATCTTAAGATCTTCAAGTTGTCATCGGAAACCTTCTGCTCTGGATTATGAAGCAACAAGAGCCGGGTGACATCTCTGTGGAGTCGAACTTGAAGAAATGCTTTCTCAATGTAACTCACAATGGCAATAGGACGCAGGCGAAACCGTATTAATAAGTCATGAAAATCATAAAAATCATTCAGCAGGACTGGACCTCGATACAAGCACTCATTGAGGCTCTTTATCTCCGACATCTTAGCTGATGGATCATACATTACCCGCAACTTCGTTGTCGCTTTTGAAGGAGTTATCACGCAATGGTGAGGGATATAGTGCTTGGTAGGGCCTTCTTCTGAGTTCTCTGAGACCTCATCGTTTATTACATTGCACAATTGTTCCTGAATTACGCTGTCATACTTGTCCAGTATCTCAGGCATTGGTCCTTCAGACTTCAGACTTCAGAAAGAAACTTCAGACGACGACCAAGAGCTAGCTGATAGTTATCTGGTAGATCAGGCACCATTTCTTTCCACGGCCATCTCACTTGATATCTTTCGTTCAAAAACTGAATAGAAGCATTAGATTGCTGAATAGCTGCGTCATCCTCCAATGTAGACGGACAATCCATGACTCCAATAGATTCTAATTTCCACACACGCTCCATTTCCAAATCAGGTTGACTTCCGTTCACTGTTGAAGTGATGATAAACTGTTGCACTGGCCATCGACTCTTCCAGAAGCCATCCAGCCCAACTTAGTTTTCACAAGAAATAAATTTCTATTAAGGGTTATCCGTTTGCATTCCACAAGATCAAAGTAGTGACCATTTCCAATCATAATATCAATGGATATTGACTCTCGCTTGTGTATTCTCGAGTCTGCTAAGGGTAGCTGCTTAAGGATGGAATGCTTCTCCATATTAAGAGGCATCTTTTGAATGGGGAAACTGATCATTTGCGACATTTGCTGTAATAGCTATCAAACTACCAGCCGTAGTCTCAATGTAGACATTTACCACTGGCGATGTTATCTTTTTTGTGTTCTCAGCTACAAACGTGGTAATTCATTGTATCGGTATCCTTAGACTTCAGGTTCAGTTTCTTGAAAACTTCGGTGGTGATTATGATCGCTGACTACCAGTGTCAAGCAGTAGTTTGGCAGCAATAAATCTTTTCTTGGAACTATCGGTCACTTCAGCTGAAGCAGTCTGCATTGGAACTGCTGTCCTTGAGACAGCAACGCCGGTTGCAGGTCAGTACGGTTATGATTAGAACTAGACGGACTCGAATTAGGGCTGATGCCAAACTTCTTTGGACAAGCTGCGGTGATGTTTCCCTTTACAGTGATAGTATGTACTCGGATTAGGGCATGCAAAAGAGCTGCATGTCCCTTCCTTATACAAGCAAAACCCTTTCCTTGATCTGTTGCTTCCTTGAGACAACATCTGGATATTTGCTGAACTTGTCTGAAAAATGTTTGTCACTACAATACACACATTTTGGAGTTGGTTTGGCAGTTAGCAGACCTTCAGTCGTTCAAAAACCACCGACTCTTGACTGTAATCTATCCTTTTGGCTAATCTCCTTCGTCGACTGACACTTACTCATGTTGGAGTTTTCACCCAACTCTCTAGCAGTGATTTCTTCCCTGTGTAATTTTCTCAACTCGGCAGCTCCCAATTCTTGCACCCGTTCTTCCTATTCAAATCTATTCTCACTTCTTCAGGCAACTTAGAAAGAATCATTGGCACAAAAACTATGCCAAACTTATCTTCGGTCACACACAAGGCCTCCAATCCCCGAATGTGTCTTTCACATTCATCATATGTCATCCTTAGCTTCGCGACTTCCTTTGTTGCCGTAGACGGCTTCAAAAACTCTTCAAAATGGGGAAGACTATTTTCTGTTCGTTGCCAAACCGTTCTTGGATGGCATCAGCAGCTGTCCAATAGTTCGCGTTGGTCACTGCAATACCACGTAGATCTGAGAGCTTCTCCTTCAAGCAAACTTCGAAGGTAGTTGAACTTATCGACTTGGCTTAGGGCATCATGACAGTGAATTGCTGACTCAAATGAATCCCAGAATTCTCTCCACTTCAGTGGATCTCCTCCATACTTTGCTATGGTAAGCTTGGGGAGCTTTGGCTTCTGACTAGATCCATTATCAAATTTCTTTTCGGCTGCTGACTAACCTCTTCTGTCTGTTGGACAACAGTGCCAGGCATGTCGCAGTTCTAGCTTGCAGCTGACTAGACTCTTCTACTTCCTTATCAAGCGCATCTTCCTCACATAAGCTCAAGATCTCATTATCAAGGGCTTCTAGTATGCGCTGATAAGACTCCAACTTGTCATGAGCTACACCTAGTTCCTCTGGATTGGCTTCATTGCCCTTCTGAAATAACGCGCTGGCTTCGTTCAAACTTTTGGTCACATGACCTCTATACGTAACTCTTTGAGTTTAAGCTCCTCAATCAAGTTTGACTCCAGACACATTTGCTTTATATCAGCAATCACGATAAATCAAATGGGAAAACAGGTGAATGTAAAACGAAGAAATTTCAAAAACTGAATTGCCTTAGCTTGTACACTCTAGCAGATGGTTAACCAGAACGCAGCGTACTTATACTTCTACTAATTTTGGTGGATTTAAAAAACTGAAGCCATCAGTTAATGAGACAAACAAATTGGGTCAAAAAATATTAAATGTTTTATGCGCTTATTCAAGCTTGTTTCCTCATCGCATTCGGATTGGAAACATAAAAATCAAACCAGTAAAGACCCAATTAAAGAGCTCTCAAAGATTGAGGCTTGACGTTGACTCACCACTTAATTTCCCTGGTTTCGACACCAAGTGTCGAAACGACTATGTGGGAGAGCACAGCTAATAGGAATTAAAACTGAATAGCGGGAAATCAAACAACATGTCTTTAATAATACAAAACACAAGTGAGCAGTAAACAACAAGGATTGACAAGACACAGAGAAATATGCAAATTACTAAAGTTACCCAAGGAAGTACTTGTCACAGAATATGCAAATTAGCTTTTCTTGGTATAGTTCAGTCTGTCCTCTGTTGTTGAGCGGAAGCCTTGACAAATTTGATATTAAATTTGGCTATATTTGTAAAAGCTGAAAATTTCACATTTTTGTCCATAGGTGCCCGCCATTGTATCGTCGTGTGTGTACCCACGCAAAACAGGCTATCTATACAGAGACCTTGCATACACGCTGGCTTTATGCCTGCCAATTAGCACGCCAAATTTTATTGACATAACTTAAGATTTGGCTGACTTATAAAGCTGCAAACATGAAATTTTCGAAAAATGACGATTTTGAGGAACAATGAATTTCTGCTACCTAAAACTGTGAGCTACCGAAAATCCCTGATAGGGATTGATTATATGCAAAACAAAGCTCTAGCAATATATTGTGCCAATATCTAAACGAATAGTTTCGACACCAAAGGGTTAGTTCAGGACAGTACAAAACGTTCACTGACCCGTACACATTTGTAGAGCGGTTTTGAGCAACAATCGACTCCCCTGGACTTTGAAATTTAGTATAAAATCAGCGGCCTACGCGAAATAACCTCGTATAGATATTAGTACTTTACCTAGTCCAAATTAGGTTTATTCCATGTTGTAGCCGATTTGCTCTTACACAGCGCTCAAAATGTTTTTAGCAAAAGTATTTTCCTAACTTCTTCATTTTCCTACATTTACACATGCCGGAGTCACCTTTGGAAGGCTACTGTGAATGATAGGAAAAGCTTTGCAACAAACGCACTTGTCTTGTTTTGCGGACTCACGAGGGCTACAAAATATGTGAGAATGAGAAAAATAGGAAATGGCCGAAAAATCGCGATCCCCCCTTAAGCCAAGTATATACGCGTAACCAACGACAAATTGACCAATCCGGATATTCGCTTAGTATGTCTACGTTGTATATTTTCTATTAGACTTATATTTTTTACCAAGTAGGGAGACCCAATAACTGTACCTGATTCAACAATTGGTCTAACATATGTTGAGTATATCATCATGAGAAAAAATCGCTAACTTGTTTTGAAATATCTAAAAATTAATTAAATTAATTAAAGTTTATCCTATACTGTTGAATCAATGGGCAAATTTTATTGGACGGTTTGAGATTGATCGAGGAAAGTTTTATTTTTGACTGACAGTAAGGTATATTTGTTACTTCTAAAGTTGCGACGATCGCTTTCTGAAAGGCAATAGCAAAATTTTTGTCTGATTTGAGAATTACTTAGTTTCTTGGTCAGCTCTGTTACATAAAATGTACCCACCATTTTGCTAAAATGTGGAGACAGACGACATCTTTTTAACAGAAAATATTTGTAAATAGTAAAAAGTAAGTCAAAAACGGTTTTAAAATACCTTCATAGTTTGTGCAGTCAATTATATATCATGTTTTTATAGCAATTTTAATAAATATAGAAAAATTGATTGATTTTAGCGTTTTTATAAAAATTACCAATTGGAACCGGAACCGGTAGCTAGAACCGGAACCGGTAGCCAAGAACCGGAGCCGGAACCGGTTTCAAAAATCGGAACCGGTCCCAGCACTAGTTTCACTTCATGAAACTTCTTTATAAAGCTTAACGTCGTTCGCGTAGATGGAATTTTTAGAATCCTTAATGCAATGACATAACCCCCCACTAACCCTCCACTAACACGACAAGTATTGTGAGCCCCCTGCACACCTTACCTTACCTATGGCACCAAGCTGTAGCGGGGCAAGTACCGGAATCTACGTACGAGCACCGTTACCACACCCGAAGCCTGACGGATGCGGAGACCGTACACAAATAGACAACGAACCGACTACAGGAGACGGTCGGGACAGCCTCGCCAGACAATAACCGGGTAGAAACCTGCCCTAAGTGAAGAGATGCCTCCTCACTCTCACTATTATAGGATTCGAACAGGACCTACCTACCTAGCAGGAGCTCAGTAGACTCAGCCTAATTAAATAGGTAACAACACTTTAATAGAAAGAAACAACAATAGTTATTATATAAGAATAATATAAAAGACAGTTATGGGCCGGGCCCTCAGGTATACAGAACAGTCACACAAAATAAAGAGACTTACAGTTAGATAGGCCTGGAGGCCAACGTACCAGGTTCTGCTCTGGGGAGAGCAGGGGCAAATTATACAATGGAAAGGGGGTAATAACAAAGAGGAATATAGAGCGGGTGTTCGCAAT